>CM059425.1:262046447-262295168 GCA_030390025.1 Squalus acanthias
ATGGAGGGAGGGGAGGGGAGGGTAATGGAGGGAGGGGAGGGGAGGGTAATGGAGGGAGGGGAGGGAGGGTAATGGAGGGAGGGGAGGGTAATGGAGGGAGGGGAGGGTAATGGAGGGCGGGGAGGGTAATGGAGGGAGGGGAGGGGAGGGTAATGGAGGGCGGGGAGGGTAATGGAGGGAGGGGAGGGGAGGGTAATGGAGGGAGGGGAGGGTAATGGAGGGAGGGGAGGGTAATGGAGGGAGGGGAGGGTAATGGAGGGAGGGGAGGGGAGGGTAATGGAGGGAGGGGAGGGGAGGGTAATGGAGGGTGGGGAGGGGAGGGGAGGGAAATGGAGGGAGGGTGGGGAGGGGAGGGGAGGGTAATGGAGGGAGGGGAGGGGAGGGGAGGGTAATGGAGAGAGGGAGGGGAGGGTAATGGAGGGAGGGAGGGGAGGGTAATGGAGGGAGGGGAGGGTAATGGAGGGAGGGTGGGAGGGTAATGGAGGGAGGGGAGGGTAATGGAGGGAGGGGAGGGTAATGGAGGGAGGGGAGGGGAGGGTAATGGAGGGAGGGGAGGGGAGGGTAATGGAGGGTGGGAGGGGAGGGGAGGGAAATGGAGGGAGGGTGGGGAGGGAGGGGGAGGGTAATGGAGGGAGGGGAGGGGAGGGTAAGGAGGGAGGGAGGGGAGGGTAATGGAGGGAGGGAGGGGAGGGTAATGGAGGGAGGGAGGGGAGGGTAATGGAGGGAGGGTGGGGAGGGTAATGGAGGGAGGGAGGGGAGGGTAATGGAGGGAGGGAGGGGAGGGTAATGGAGGGAGGGTGGGGAGGGTAATGGAGGGAGGGGAGGGTAATGGAGGGAGGGGAGGGTAATGGAGGGAGGGGAGGGGAGGGTAATGGAGAGAGGGGAGGGTAATGGAGGGAGGGGAGGGTAATGGAGGGAGGGTGGGGAGGGTAATGGAGGGTGGGGAGGGTGGGTAATGGAGGGAGGGGAGGGAGGGGAGGGTAACGGAGGGAGGGGAGGGGAGGGTAACGGAGGGAGGGGAGGGGAGGGTAATGGAGGGCGGGGAGGGGAAGGTAATGGAGGGAGGGGAGGGGAGGGGAGGGTCATGGAGGGTGGGGAGGGGAGGGTAATGGAGGGCGGGGAGGGGAAGGTAATGGAGGGAGGGGAGGGGAGGGGAGGGTCATGGAGGGCGGGGAGGGGAGGGTAATGGAGGGCGGGGAGGGGAGGGGAGGGGAGGGGAGGGCGGGGAGGGTAATGGAGAGAGGGGAGGGAGGGGAGGGGAGGGGAGGGTAATGGAGGGAGGGGAGGGTAATGGAGGGCGGGGAGGGGAGGGGAGGGGAGGGCGGGGAGGGTAATGGAGAGAGGGGAGGGAGGGGAGGGGAGGGGAGGATCATGGAGGGTGGGGAGGGGAGGGTAATGGAGGCCGGGGAGGGGAGGGGAGGGTCATGCCTGTTGCTCCTGCACTGCTGGTGGTGCTGGATTGAAGTAATTGAGTTTGCAAATTCAATTCAAATATCCCGCATTGTCTCGCGCAGTCAATCAATGGCCGTTGAACGATGAATTGCACCAGACAAGGCAGCGCTCTCTTTCACTCTGCTGTTCCCCTTCTTTAGTGGTACTTGATGCCAGGAAAGCAACAGCATTCCCAACGCCCAATAATGGGAATTAAAGATAGACTTAAAAAGAAAGAAAGACTTGCATTTATATAGCGCCTTTCATGATCTCAGGACGTCCCAAAGCACTTTACAGCCAATGCAGTACTTTCTGAAGTGTAGTCACTGTTGTAATGTAGGAAACACGGCAGCCAATTTCCGCACAGCAAGCTCCCACAAACAGCAATGTGATAATGACTAGTGGGACCTTGCTTTGTGCTAATTGGCTGCCTTGCTCCTTACACTAAGAGTGACTACACTTCAAAAGGAATCCACTGACTGTGAAGCGCTTTGGGATGTCCTGAAGTCGAGAAAGGCGCTGTGGAAATGCAACTTTATTCCTTCTTTCTTTCCTTTTATTCTTTCTTTCATCAGCACAGGTTAGTTTAAAACTCTGGAGTTGTTTATGAAGCAGTCAGAAGTTGTGATAAGGGACCATGGGGGGTAAAATCCAACAATGTCGGGGGCGTAAAGCGAATGGTTGTGGCTCGGACTCCTGCTACACACCCTGCCCGATTGTAAAGTCAGTGGGAAGGAATATCGGGCAAGGTGTGTAAAACGCGAGTGCCAAACCGCTAAAGACCATTTTACACCCCCAACTAAGTTTAATTTTCCCCTCCTCCCCCGCGTAGGTTTCTATAGAATGATGCGTGAGATGATTGAACAGCTTCCCTTGTCTTAGCGATTGTTGAGAAGGCGAAGAGCCACGTATCGCGTGCATCACACCAGATTGGTGCAATGATGTCTTAGCCATCGTGTACATGCAAACAAGCACTTTTACTCCCCAGTATGACAGTGCCCCTTTAAATACAGCCTCCATATTGAGGCGTGTAATCCGTCAGTGTAAAGCCTTAGGCGACCATTATTCATGCTCACAGGATATTTATAATCTCTCAGTTGCGGCAGCTGACACGCACCCTGGGGTAAATCATGCACTTCGGTCTTTAGGAGGAAGGAAAAACAATCCCAGTACAAATAATTCAATACAAATTGGACTGAATTCAACAGCCTGCCCTCATTCCATCCTTCACTTGGGGCAGAATGGAATCAATGGGACATTGACACTCATCACTTGTGTCATCGGAATTCAAGGAGTTATAACATGAGTGGGGAGCCATTTGGCTCCTGACGCGCACTCCGTCTAAAGGAGTGGCGCTGCAGGCAACTCTAATTTATTGTTATTGCTCAATTCTCCGTCCCTTCAAAGACTGAACTCATCCGATGCCATCTTGATGTTGATTTTAACCTCGGCGCCTCCGCACCATCCTTACTTTAGAAGGAATCGGCAGAGTCCACGTTCGCTGTGTGAGCTGGCAGCTCATGCATGAGGGAGCTCTGCCAAAAGCCCTGACTGGCATTTTTTTGAAGTTTCAACACATTCCCTTCCTTGTCCTACGGCCAGTTTCTTACAAATTGCTTTCTTCTCCATTATGAGATTTGTGCGGATCAAGATGAAGAATATTACTGCTGGGAAATGGGACCTTTTCCATTTCATTGTCAGCATCAAGCGCTCCCAAATTAAAGACAGGCTAAAGCGTGGTTAGCTACAGAATAAAGCTCCCCCCTACTCTGCTTAAATAATACATCTCAACCCAAGCCTTAGGAGAGCACCAGTGTGGGATTTCCATTTCCCACACAAGCCAGCTCATGAATTCTGTGAGTAAGATTGTAAATTTAGTCCCACATTATTTGTTTTTTTTTGTTCTCCAGATGTCAGTGACACTGACAGGGCCTCATTTATTGCCCATCCCCAGTTGCCCTAGGTTCAACCATGTCGTGTGGGACTGGAGTCACGTGTAGCCCAGACCGGGGACAGATTCCCTTCGTGAAAGGACATTAAAGAAAGAAAGACTTGCATTTATATAGCGCCTTTCACGACCACCAGATGTCTCAAAGCGCTTTACAGCCAATATAGTACTTTTTGAAGTGTAGTCACTGTTGTAATGCAGGAAACGCGGCAGCCAATTTGCACACAGCAAGCTCCCACAAACAGCAATGTGATAATGACCAGATCATCTGTTTTTGTTATGTTGGTTGAAGGATAAATATTGGCCAGGACACTGGGGAGAACTCCCCTATTCTTCTTCGACATAGTGCCATGGGATCTTTTACATCCATCTGAGAGAGCAGACAGGGCCTCGGTTTAACGTTTCATCCGAAAGATAGCACCTCTGACAGTGCAGTGTTCCCTCAGCACTGCACTGGGAGTGTCAACCCAGCTTTATGTGCTCAAGTCTCTGGAGTGGGACTTGAACCCACAACCTTCTGACTCAGAGGTGAGTGTGCTACCCACTGAGCCACGGCTGACCAGTGGACCAGTTGGGTTTTTATGACATTCCAGCAGCTTTCATGGCCATTTTATCTGCTTGACCAGTACCGTAACCACTCGGCTACTGTACCCATGGTGCTTCTGTGTTGAGAGCATGGAGCCTGTGGAAAGGAGCTAAAAACTGCCCATTCTCATTTTATATAGTAGAGAAATTTTTACCAGTGCAAAAAGTTTAGTGTCGAAACCACTGCATCACCTAGTCCCAGAGGTGAAAGGTCAGTGTTTAACCCAATGCACCACCTAGTCCCAGAGGTGAAAGGTCAGTGTTTAACCCAATGCACCACCCAGTCCCAGAGGTGAAAGGTCAATGTTTAACCCATGGCGCTAACCAGTCCCAGAGGTGAAAGGTCAGTGTGTAACTCTTAGAATCCATAAATGGAGATAACATTTGTGAGCATTTAGAATGGCATGGGTTAATCGAGAACTGCCAGCATGGATCTGTTAAAGGCAAGGCATGTTTGACAAATTTAATAGAGGAATGCTATAGATGTGGTGTGTATAGATTTTCAGAAGGCATTTGGTAATGCATCTCACAAGAGGTTTGTTAGAAACATACAGGCGAATGATCTTAGAGGAAATTTAGCATCATGGATACAAAGTTGGTTGACGGAATGGGTGTTGGTTGGACTAGAGTAGGGTTGGAAGTGTTGTTGCTTAGGGGTCAGTGCTGGGCCCATTTTTGTTCTTGGTGTATGTATATATATATATATATACACTGTGTCAGAAGGTCGTGGGTTAGAGTCCCACTCCAGAGACTTGAGCACATAATCCAGGCTGACACTCCAGTGCAGTACTGAGGGAGTGCTGCATTGTTGGAGGTGCCAGATTTTGGGTGAGATGTTAAACTGAGATCCCGTTTGCCCTCTCAGGTGAACCACG
Organism: Squalus acanthias; assembly: GCA_030390025.1. Taxonomy (NCBI): domain Eukaryota; kingdom Metazoa; phylum Chordata; class Chondrichthyes; order Squaliformes; family Squalidae; genus Squalus; species Squalus acanthias. The sequence continues at coordinate 262,051,287 of CM059425.1, forward strand.
GCCATTATTTCGAAGGGAGATCCCCCCGGTGTTCTGGCCAATGTCTATCCCTCAACCAACATCACTAAAAAAAACAGATTATTTGGTTTTTATCGCATTGCTGTTTGTGGGAGCTTGCTGTGCGCAAATTGGCTGTCGTGTTTCCTACATTACAACAGTGACTACACTTCAAAACTATTTCATTGGCTGTAAAGCGCTTTGTGACGTCCTGAGGTTGTGAAAGGCGTTGTAGAAATGCAAGTTCTTTCTTATATATATATATAGATGACATGAACATGGGTATTGGGAACACAATCTCAAAATTTGCTAAATACACACAAGTGGGGGTTTGGCAAACACAAGGAGGACAGCAAAAGAGTTCAGGAAAACATGGAATGGATACATAGGAAGCAAATGCAAGTTAATGTGGATAAGTATGAGGTACTGAGATTATGAACATACAAACATGTAAACAATATGGACAAGTAAAGACACTCTGGTCCATCCAGCCTGTCCCACACAATTGCAATACAACATTTACACTCTCCACCCCACCCAAAACCATGTGATCTCCTGGGAGAGGCAAGATACCAGGTAAAAAACCCAGGCCAATTTGGGAGAAAATATCTGGGAAATTCCTCTCCGACCCATCTAGGCAATCAAAACTAGTCCAGGAGATCGCTCTGGCCCTGAATTCCCTGCAGCGCCTACCTTCTGTAAGAGATGATCTCTGCCTCGGCCAGAAACAGGTCCAGCTCTCGCTTGAAGGAAATCAACGAATCGGCGGTCACCGCACAAGAGGTCCACTATTCAATTCTGGGAAGCAAGAAATGAGAATCTACACTTAATGTAAAGATAATGAGTGGTGTAGGTGGAATAGAGACATAAAAAGGCCCACAGAATTTGAAGTTTTATAATTAAGAGTCTAATGCAGGGCATCTGGTTTTGGATTACTCTAACGAAGAGCTAGCACAGACATAATGGGCCAAATTTGGGTTCAATGGAATGAGAGGCAAGGAGAGGGAGGAGAGATGGTGAAGTAGATAAAGAGGTGAATAAGAGATACAAGGGAAGAGATAATAAGAGAGAGAGATGGACTGAGTGAGTTGGTAAGGGAGAAAGATGAAGGGTTAAATAGGGAATGAGAGACAAGAAGGAATGAGAGACAAAAGTTGAGAGAGTTGGAAAAGGAAAATGACAACGAGTGGGAAAGAGTCTCGTGGTCTCCTTACCTAAGGAAGGATATATTTGCCTTAGAGGGAGTGCAATGAAGGTTCATTACACTGACTCCTGGGATCAGGGGATTGTCCTATGAGGAGAGTTTGAGTAGACTAGGGCTATATTCCCTAGCGATTAGAAGAATGAGAGGTGATCTCATTGAAACATATAAAATTCTTTAGGGGCTTGACCTCCCTGCTCTTGTATTCTATGCCACGACTAATAAAGGCAAGTATTCCGTATGCCTTCTTAACCACCTTATTTACCTGTCCTGCTACCTTCAGGGATCTGTGGACATGCACGCCAAGGTCCCTTTGTTCCTCTACACTTCTCAGTATCCTACCATTTATAGTGTATTCCCTTGCCTTGTTAGCCCTCCCCAAATGCATTACCTCACACTTCTCCAGATTGAATTCCATTTGCCACTGTTCTGCCCACCTGACCAGTCCACTGATATCTTCCTGCGGTCTGCAGCTTTCTTCTTCATTATCAACCACATAGCCGATTTTAGTATCATCTGCAAACTGCTTAATCATACCCCCTACATTCAAGTCTAAATCATTGATATATACCACAAAAAGCAAGGGACCCAGTACTGAGCCCTGTGGAACCCCACTGGAAACAGCCTTCCAGTCACAAAAACACCCATCAACCATTACCCTCTGCTTCCTGCCTCTGAGCCAATTTTGGATCCAGCTTGCCACTTTGCCCTGGATCCCATGGGCTTTTACTTTCATGATCAGTATGCCATGTGGGACCTTAGCAAAAGCCTTGTTAAAATCCACATACACTACATCAAATACACTCCCCTCATCGACCCTCCTTGGTACCTCCACAAAAAATTCAATCAAGTTAGTCAGGCACGACCTTCCCTTAAGAAATCCATGCTGACTGTCCTTGATTAATCCATGTCTTTCTAAATGAAGATTTATCCTGTCCCTCAGAACTTTTTCCAATAATTTTCTCACCACCGAGGTTAGGCTGACTGGCCTGTGATTACTCGGTCTATCCATTTCTCCCTTTTTAAACAAAGGTACAACGTTAGCAGTCCTCCAGTCCTCTGGCACCACACCTGTAGCCAGAGAGGATTGGAAAATGATGGTCAGAGCCTCTGCTATTTCCTCTTTTGCTTCTCTTAACAATCTGGGATACATTCCATCTGGGCCTGGGGATTTATCCACTTTCAAAGCTGCTAAACTCCCTTAATACTTCCTCTCTCACTATGTTTACTTCATCTAATATTTCACACTCCTCCTCCCTGATTGCAATGTCTGCATCGTCCCTCTCTTTTGTTAAAACAGACAGCAAAGTATTCATTAAGAACCATACCCACGTCTCCTGCCTCCATGCACAGGTTACCTTTGATCTTATTGAATGCCGAATGGCCTACTCCTGCACTTATTTCTTATGTTCTAAGAACAAATGAGAGAGGGCGAAATAAAACGTGGAAAAAGGAGACTCTAGAGAGGGAATGAGAGAGGGTCAGTGAGGGTGCAATCCAGATTTTGAGTAAAATCATGTCAAAAGTCACAACACTGGGCTAGGTTTCAAAATTACTTGAACGGCATGTTGTAGTTGTAGTGAGACTATTAATAAACACAAAATATTTTGTACATGTTGATTTTTGTCAGTATAGAATTTTTTTCTGGCGCTTGCTTTGAAAAGTTGACCATCCCTGTCAGTGAGTCAATAGAAACTGGAACAATAGGTGGCGCTGATTGGACAGCTCCGGATTGCAGGCTGTGCTGATTGGACAGCTCCGGATTGCGGGCTGTGCTGATTGGACAGATCCGGATCGCGGCTGGTGCTGATTGGACAGCTCCAGATTGCGGGCAGTGCTGATTGGACAGCTCCGGATTGCGGTTGGTGCTGATTGGGCAGCTCCGTATTATGGCTGGTTCTGATTGGACAGCTCCAGATTGCGGCTGGTGCTGATTGGACAGCTCCAGATTGCGAGTAGTGCTGATTGGACAGCTCCGGATTATGGCTGGTTACTGATTGGACAGCTCTGGATTGTGGGTGGTGTAATTTTATTATTATTACAATTACTATATACATTGATTTGGCAAATTTATCCATTCCACTGCCAAAAGTTTATTTTGCTTTTATTCTTCCTTGGGATTTGGGTGGCAAGACCAACATTTTTTGCCCATCCCTCTCTACCCTGAGATTGTGGCTGTACCAGCTACATCCCGGAGTTATCCATGTGGTTAGGCAAGGGTATTAAGGGTTAGGAACTAAGGTGGGTGGATGGAGTTAGGATACAGATCAGCCACGATCTAATTGAATGTAGAAGAGATGTATATGCTGTGCCGATATACATCTCTTCACTTCACCTGACGAAGGAGCAGCCGCTCCGAAAGCTTGTGATTTCAAATAAAACTGTTGGACTATAACCTGGTGTTGTGAGACTTCTCACATTTGTTTTATTAGAGCAAAGGAGGTTGAGGTGTGATTTGATAGAAGTGTACAAGATTATGACGGGTTTGGATAGGCTAGACAGGGAAAGGCTGTTCCCACTAGTTGATGGTACAATGACTAAGGGACACAGATTTAAGGTTTTGGGCAAGAGATACAGGGGGGATATGAGGAAAAACTTTTTTACGCAGTGAGTGGTGATGACCTGGAATTCGCTGCCGACGGAAGTGGTGGAAGCGGAGACACTCAATGTTTTGAAGGGGAGACTGGATAGGCACTTGAGGGAAATAAACTTGCAGGGCTACGGGGATAGAGCGGGGGAATGGGACTGACTGGATTGCTCTACAGAGAGCCGGCACGGACTCGATGGGCCGAATGGCCTCCTTCTGTGCCGTATAACTCATGACTCCTATGTCTATGTTCCTAGTGGTAACTGAGTGGCTTGTTCGGCAAGTTCAGAGTGCAGTTAAGAGTCAATCACATTGCTGTGGGTCCAGTATAGATCCAGACAAGGTAATGACAACAGGTTTCCTTCCCTAAAGGACATTAGTTAACCAGTGGGTTTTTAAGAAAGAAAGACTTGCATTTATATAGCGCCTTTAGTGACCACTGGATGTCCCAGAGTGCTCACAGCAAGCTCATCAGCACCTATGAAGAGAAATGTGCAGGCCCAAGTCACACACCATCCTGACGTGGCAATATATCGTCACTGGGTCAAACTCCTGGAACTCCCTCCCTAACAGCACTGCGGGAAGCACCTTCACCACACGGACTGCAGCGGTTCAAGAAGGCGGCTCACCACCATCTTCTCAAGGGCAATTAGGGATGGACAATAAATGCTGGCCTTGCCAGCAATACCCACATCCTGAGAACTGAATTTTTAAGCAAGTACTTTTGGTTGTACAGACTTCATCTGACAAAGAAACTACTCTCCGAAGAGTTAAGCTGCGTTTCCCCATTTTTTTCCTAAGCTGCTGCCGTTTATTCCCCAGAAACTTCTGCTATTATTCTTTGTGATTTTTGTCACTCAAAATATGGGAAATTAAAGAAAAAATGTGTGAAATGGTGTGAAATGGCCTGCTTGTTAATGCAGCTGTCAAATACGTCCACATTTGCCAAACACAATCTGACAGTTGGAGTGGTTATCATAATTTCCCTGTGGCCTAGTTTGAGAGGTGAAGCTGGTAGAACGGGATGATCTGAATCCAGCGGGAGATCCTTCACGTTTGATTCGACCAGATGGCACTGCACAAGCAGCAGTCGAACATTAAGCATTTTTACGGCAATCTAAGCAAGTTAAGCAGGCATGTACAGAAGTGTAGTGGTTCTGTTAATGGCCTAGTAATCCAGGGGCCTGATGAACTCTTTAACCCAGAGAACATGAGCTCAATTGCCACTGTGACAGTTTCCGAATTTTAATTCAGTTTTTAAAAAAAAACCTCCAGAGAGGTTGAACAACGTGTCAGCCGTGGCTCAGAGGGCAGCACACCCGCCTCTGAAGTCAGAAGGTTGTGGGTTCAAGTCCCACTCCAGAGACTCGAGCACATAAAGCTAGGCTGACACTCCCAGTGCGGTGCTGAGGGAGTGCTACACTGTCGGAGGTGCCGTCTTTCGGATGAGGCCTTAAACCGAGGCCCCGTCTGCTCTCTCAGGTTGACGTCAAAGATCCCATGGCACTATTTTCAAAAAAGAGCAGGGGAGTCCTGGCCAATGTTCATCCCTCAATCAACATCACTAAAACAGATTATCTGGTCATTATCACATTGCTGTTTGTGGGAGCTTGCTGTGCGCGAATTGGCTGCTGTGTTTCCTACATTACAACAGTGACTACACTTTAAAAGTACTTCAATGGCTGTAAAGCACATTGGGACGTCCGGTGGTCGTGAAAGGCGCTATAGAAATACAAGTCTTTCTTTTTATATGGAAATTCCTGGGGCTTGAGATGGTCAGATTTCCTTCTGGGAGAGGTAGGAATTTGGGGTGGGAGCCGGGTCTGCCCGCCATTTGCACTGGTCATTTAACTTCTGGACAGGCGGTTGGGCCAATAGCTGGATCTTCGGCGCGCTCATTCCTCGGTCAAGGGGGCACAGCTGGGGGAGTACCTGGGCTTAGCTGGGAATCCTGCCCTTTACACCCTCCGTGGAACTCACAGCCGCTGAGAGCTGGTGAGGCCCCGAGCTTTTCACAGCGAATGGTATCCAATCCCGGAGGGCATCAATGAACTTCTCAAAGAGGCCCACGTGCTCCAATGGGAGAATTCACCGGGAATCCACCACATCGTCTTCACACTGCTCCAACATTTCATCTGGCAGATTGGTGTGGGAGCCAACGATGGCCTGGGATCTGGGATGGGATGTCGGACTTGAGGCTAGGTCAGAGGATGGTACCACTGGTGAAGCAGGTTGCCATCAAGTTTGGGGCAACAGCCTTATTTATATATAGAATACCACTGACCCTCCTCCATCCCCAGTCCCACTGACCCTCCTCCATCCCCAATCCCACTGACCCTCCTCCACCCCCAGTCCACTGACCCTCCTCCATCCCCAGTCCACTGACCCTCCTCCATCCCCAGTCCACTGACCCTCCTCCATCCCCAATCCCACTGACCCTCCTCCACCCCCAGTCCCACTGACCCTCCTCCACCCCCAGTCCACTGACCCTCCTCCATCCCCAGTCCACTGACCCTCCTCCATCCCCAGTCCCACTGACCCTCCTCCACCCCCAGTCCACTGACCCTCCTCCATCCCCAGTCCCACTGACCCTCCTCCATCCCCAATCCCACTGACCCTCCTCCACCCCCAATCCCACTGACCCTCCTCCACCCCCAGTCCACTGACCCTCCTCCATCCCCAGTCCCACTGACCCTTTTCCACACCCAATCCCACTGACCCTCCTCCATCCCCAGTCCCACTGACCCTCCTCCATCCCCAGTCCCACTGACCCTCCTCCACACCCAGTCCACTGACCCTCCTCCATCCCCAGTCCACTGACCCTCCTCCATCCCCAGTCCCACTGACCCTCCTCCATCCCCAGTCCCACTGACCCTCCTCCACACCCAATCCCACTGACCCTCCTCCATCCCCAGTCCCACTGACCCTCCTCCACACCCAATCCCACTGACCATCCTCCATCCCCAGTCCACTGACACTCCTCCATCCCCAGTCCACTGACCCTCCTCCATCCCCAGTCCACTGACCCTCCTCCATCCCCAGTCCACTGACCCTCCTCCATCCCCAGTCCCACTGACCCTTTTCCACACCCAATCCCACTGACCCTCCTCCATCCCCAGTCCCACTGACCCTCCTCCATCCCCAGTCCCACTGACCCTCCTCCATCCCCAGTCCCACTGACCCTCCTCCACACCCAGTCCCACTGACCCTCCTCCGCTTTGGATACTGTTGGGGGGGATGACTTAGGGGAAGGCAGCAGCAGCCAACTTCCTGGCACCATGGGCGGCTCTGCTGCACAGGCTGGGAGGAAAAAGAGTGGAAGAGCTATAGTGATAGGGGACTCAATTGTAAGGGGAATAGATAGGCGTTTCTGCTGCCTGCAACTGAGACTCCAGGATGGTGTGTTGCCTCCCTGGTGCAAGGGTCAAGGACGTCTCGGAGCGGCTACAGAACATTTTGGAGGGGGAGGGCGAACAGCCAGCTGTCGTGGTGCACATAGGCACCAACGATATAGGTAAAAAAGGGGATGAGGTCCTAAAAGCAGAATATAGGGAGTTAGGAGGTAAATTAAAAAATAGGACCTCAAAGGTAGTAATCTCAGGATTGCTACCAGTGCCACGTGCTAGTCAGAGTAGAAATAGGAGGATATTTCAAATGAATACGTGGCTAGAGGAATGGTGCAAGGGGGAGGGATTCAAATTCCTGGGACATTGGAACCGGTTCTGGGGGAGGTGGGACCAGTACAAACCGGACGGTCTGCACCTGGGCAGGGCCGGGACCGCTGTCCTAGGGGGAGTGTTTGCTGGTGCTGTTGGGGAGGATTTAAACTAATGTGGCAGGGGGTTGGGAAGCTGAGCAGGGAGACAGAGGAAAGCATGTCAGGAAGGGACAGAAGGTATGGAGTAAAAGGTAAAGTGTTAAATAAGGAAAAAGCAGGAAGTAAGTGTCGCAAAACACATTTGAAAGTTCTTTATCTGAATGCACGTAGCATTCGTAACGGGCAACACGGTGGCATAGTGGTTAGCACTGGTGCCTCACAGCGCCAGGGACCCGGGTTCGAATCTGGCCTCAGGTGACTGTCTGTGTGGAGTTTGCACATTCTCCCCGTGTCTGCGTGGGTTTTCTCCGGGTGCTCCGGTTTCCTCCCACAGTCCAAAAATGTGCGGGTTAGGTTGATTTGGCTATGATAAATTGACCATTAGTGTTAGGGGGGGATTAAATATGTGGGGTTACGGGGATAGGATGGGATATGTTAGGGGGAATTAAATACGTGGGGTTACGAGGATAGGGTGGGATATGTGTCGGTGTAGGCTCGATGGGGATTCTGTGTGAGAAAGCAGGGACAGGGTACTGGATTTGGATGATCAGCCATGATCGTATTGAATAGTGGAGCAGGCTCGACGGGCCGAATGGCCTACTCCTGCTCCTAGTTTCTAGTTTCTATGTAACAAAATTGACGAGTTAATGGCACAAATAACTATGTATGGGTATGATCTTGTGGCCATTACAGAAACATGGCTGCAGGGTGACAACGTCTGGGAATTAAATATGCCAGGGTATTTAACAATCAGGAAGGACAGGCGGGGAGGGGGGGTGGCTATGTTAATAAAGGAAGGAATCACTGTAATACAGAGAAATGATATTGGGTCAAAAGATCAGGATAATGAAACAGTTTGGGTAGAGATAAGGAATAATAAGGGGAATAAAACACTGGTGGGCGTAGTATATAGGCCTCCTAATAGTTGCAACTCTGTTGGAAGAAGTATTAATCAGGAAATAGTTGGGGCATGTAATAAGGGAACAGCTATAATTATGGGGGATTTTAACTATCATATTAACTGGACAAATCAAATTGGGCAGGGCAGCCTTGAGGAAGAGTTTATTGAGTGTCTTAGGGATGGATTTCTTGAGCAGTATGTAACTGATCCTACAAGGGGGCAAGCAACCTTGGACCTGGTACTGTGTAATGAGTCTGGATTAATTAATAATGTCCTCGTTAAGGATCCCCTTGGAATGAGTGACCGTAACATGGTTGAATTCCATATCCAATTAGAGGGTGAGAAGGTTGGTTCTCAAACAAGCATACTGAGCTTGAATAAAGGAGACTATGATGGCATGAGAGCAGAATTGATTAAAGTGGACTGGGAAAATAGATTAAAGGGTAAGACGGTACATGAGCAGTGTTGTTCATTCAAGGAGTTATTTTACAACTTTCAAAATAAATATATTCCACTGAGGAAAAAAGGGTGTAAAAGAAATGACAGCCGTCCATGGCTAAGTAAAGAAATTAAAGAAAGTATCCAACTAAAAACAAGGACATATAAGGTAGCCAAAGTTAGTGGGAGGATAGAAGATTGGGAAGTCTTCAAAAGACAACAAAAAGCAACTAAAGGATTGATTAAGAAAGGGAAAATAGACTATGAAAATAAATTAGCAAAAAATATAAAAACAGATAGCAAGAGTTTCTATAGTTATATAAAAAGAAAAAGGGTGGTTAAGGCAAACGTAGGTCCCTTAGAGGATGAGACCGGGAAATTAATGGTGGGAAACATGGAGATGGCAAAAATGCTGAACAAATATTTTGTTTCAGTCTTTACGGTAGAGGACACTAAGAATATCCCAACACTGGACAAACAGGGGGCTCTAGTGGGGGAGGAGCTAAATACGATTAAAATCACTAAGGAATTGGTACTCAGTAAAATAATGGGACTCAAGGCGGATAAATCCCCTGGACCTGATGGCTTACATCCTAGGGTCTTGAGGGAAGTGGCAGTAGGAATTGTGGATGCTTTGCTAATAATTTTCCAAAACTCCCTGAACTCAGCAAAGGTCCCGGCAGATTGGAAAACTGCTAATGTAACACCCTTATTTAAAAAGGGTTGTAGGCAGAAGGCTGGAAATTATAGACCAGTTAGCCTAACATCTGTGGTGGGTAAAATTTTGGAGTCTATTATTAAGGAGACAGTAACGGAACATTTAGATAAACATAATTTAATAGGACAAAGTCAGCATGGCTTTATGAAGGGGAAGTCATGTCTGACAAATTTGCTCGAGTTCTTTGAGGACATAACGTACAGGGTGGATAAAGGGGAACCAGTGGATGTAGTGTATTTAGACTTCCAGAAGGCATTCAACAAGGTGCCACATAAAAGATTATTACTCAAGATAAAAAATCACTGGATTGGGGGTAATATTCTGGCATGGGTGGAGGATTGGTTATCTAACAGGAAGCAGAGAGTTGGGATAAATGGTTCATTCTCGGACTGGCAACCAGTAGCCAGTGGTGTTCCGCAGGGGTCAGTGCTGGGTCCCCAACTCTTTACAATCTATATTAACGATTTGGAGGAGGGACCGAGTGTAACATATCAAAGTTTGCAGATGATACAAAGATGGGAGGGAAAGTAGAGAGTGAGGAGGACATAAAAAACCTACAAGGGGATATAGACAGGCTGGGTGAGTGGGCAGAGATTTGGCAGATGCAATAGAATATTGGAAAATGTGAGGTTATGCACTTTGGCAGGAAAAATCAGAGAGCAAGTTATTATCTTAATGGCGAGAAACTGGAAAGTACTGCAGTACAAAGGGATCTGGGGGTCTTGGTGCAAGAAAATCAAAAAGTTAGTATGCAGGTGCAGCAGGTGATCAAGAAAGCCAATGGAATGTTGGCTTTTATTGCTAGGGGGATAGAATATAAAAACAGGGAGGTATTGCTGCAGTTGTATAGGGTATTGGTGAGACCGCACCTGGAGTACTGCATACAGTTTTGGGGTCCATACTTAAGAAAAGACATACTTGCTCTCGAGGCAGTACAAAGAAGGTTCACTCGGTTAATTCCGGGGATGAGGGGGTGGACATACGAGGAGAGGTTGAGTAGATTGGGACTCTACTCATTGGAGTTCAGAAGAATGAGAGGCGATCTTATTGAAACATATAAGATTGTGAAGGGGCTTGATCGGGTGGACGCGGTGAGGATGTTCCAAATGATGGGTGAAACTAGAACTAGGGGGCATAATCTTAGAATAAGGGGCTCCTCTTTCAAAACTGAGATGAGGAGAAACATTTTTACTCAGAGGGTAGTGGGTCTGTGGAATTTGCTACCCCAGGAAGCTGTGGAAGCTACTTCATTAAATAAATTTAAAACAGAAATAGACCGTTTCCTAGAAGTAAAGGGAATCAGGGGTTACGGGGAGCGGGCTGGAAATTGGACATGAGGCTGAGTTCGGATCGGTCAAGGCTCTGTGGGTGGTGGAGCGGGCCCAGGGGCCGAGTGGCCAGGTCCTGCTCCTAATTCTTGTGTTCTTTAGAGTTGAGGTTGGATCAGATCAGCCATGATCTCATTGAATGGCGGAGCAGGCTCGAGGGGCCGATTGGTCTACTCCTGCTCCTATTTCTTATGTTCTTATGTTCTTATGTTCTTATCCCCAGTCCCACTGACCCTCCTCCATCCCCAGTCCCACTGACCCTCCTCCATCCCCAGTCCACTGACCCTCCTCCATCCCCAGTCCCACTGACCCTCCTCCATCCCCAGTCCACTGACCCTCCTCCATCCCCAGTCCACTGACCCTCCTCCATCCCCAGTCCCACTGACCCTCCTCCACACCCAGTCCCACTGACCCTCCTCCATCCCCAGTCCCACTGACCCTCCTCCATCCCCAGTCCACTGACCCTCCTCCATCCCCAGTCCACTGACCCTCCTCCATCCCCAGTCCCACTGACCCTCCTCCACACCCAGTCCCACTGACCCTCCTCCATCCCCAGTCCACTGACCCTCCTCCATCCCCAGTCCACTGACCCTCCTCCATCCCCAGTCCACTGACCCTCCTCCATCCCCAGTCCCATTGACCCTCCTCCATCCCCAGTCCCACTGACCCTCCTCCACACCCAATCCCACTGACCCTCCTCCACACCCAATCCCACTGACCCTCCTCCTCACCCAGTCCCACTGACCCTCCTCCACACCCAGTCCCACTGACCCTCCTCCATCCCCAGTCCACTGACCCTCCTCCATCCCCAGTCCACTGACCCTCCTCCATCCCCAGTCCCACTGACCCTCCTCCATCCCCAGTCCCACTGACCCTCCTCCATCCCCAGTCCCACTGACCCTCCTCCATCCCCAGTCCCACTGACCCTCCTCCACACCCAATCCCACTGACCCTCCTCCATCCCCAGTCCCACTGACCCTCCTCCACACCCAGTCCCACTGACCCTCCTCCATCCCCAGTCCCACTGACCCTCCTCCATCCCCAGTCCCACTGACCCTCCTCCACCCCCAGTCCCACTGACCCTCCTCCACCCCCAGTCCCACTGACCCTCCTCCATCCCCAGTCCCACTGACCCTCCTCCATCCCCAGTCCCACTGACCCTCCTCCACACCCAGTCCCACTGACCCTCCTCCACACCCAGTCCCACTGACCCTCCTCCATCCCCAGTCCCACTGACCCTCCTCCACACCCAGTCCACTGACCCTCCTCCATCCCCAGTCCACTGACCCTCCTCCATCCCCAGTCCACTGACCCTCCTCCACACCCAGTCCCATTGACCCCCCTCGATCCCAGTCCCACTACCCTGTCTCCTGGCACTAATCTACCCGAAGTTGTCGGCTCTTTCTGGGGGTAGCCTCTTTCATTAACCGATGCCTCGCAATCGGCATTGACCAGTCACAGGTAGCACAGTCTATGGTCATTACAGTAACAGGTTTTAACCCCTGACCTGACACAGGGGTCATGACAAAGGGCAAAGTTAGGGGACATTTTTTGTTTGATACAGAGGGCTACTCAAACATGGAATGCTTTACCACAAGTAGCTATTGAGGCAGGGACTATAACATCATATAATTTCCACATAATAGACTAATGAATAAGGTCAAAGAATGCAGAGTCAGGGGATAAGTAGCAGAATGGATAGCTGGCTGGCTGGCATTAAGACAGAAAGCAGAGAGATGGAGTAAAGGGTAGCTATTCAGATTGGCAGAAGGTGGGAAGTGGTGTTCCACAAGGATCAGTGCTGGGACCACTGTTGTTCACAATTTATATTAACGATTTAGACTTTGGAATCAAAAACACAATTTCTAAATTTGCGGATGACACCAAATTGGGGGGTATAGTCAATACTGAGGACTGCAACAAATTACAGGAGGACATTAATAAACTTGCAGAATGGGCATATAATTGGCAAATGAAATTCAACACAGATAAATGGAGGTATTACATTTTGGTAGGAAGAATAGGGAGGTCACATCACTTGGAGGGTGCGAGTCTAGGTGGGGTAGAGGAGCAAAGGGATCTCGGAGTACAAATACACAAATCACTAAAAGTAGTGACACAGGTTAACAAGGCCATAAAAAAAGCAAACCAAGCACTAGGGTTTATTTCTAGAGGGATTGAATTGAAAAGTAGTGAAGTTATGCTAAACCTGTATCGAACCTTGGTTAGACCACACTTAGAGTACTATGTACAATTCTGTTCACCATATTATAAAAAGGATATAGAGGCACTGGAGAGGGTGCAGAGAAATTTACAAGGATGATAGCAGAAATGTGAGGGTATACATATCAGGAAAGAATGAACAGGCTGGGTCTTTTTTCTCTTGAAAAGAGAAGGCTGAGGGATGACCTAATAGAGGTCTTTAAAAGGGAAGCAAGGATAGAAACAAAAGGCAGGAAGGAGAAAAGCAAAAGTGGAAGGCAGAGAAATCAAGGGTGTAAATCAAACAGGGCTACAGTAAATAATAATTCTAAAAGGACTAAGAGTGTTAAAAAAACAAGCCTGAAGGCTTTGTGTCTTAATGCGAGGAGCATTCGTAATAAGGTGGATGAATTAGCTGCGCAAATAGATGTAAACGGATATGATATAATTGGGATTATGGAGACATGGCTCCAGGGTGACCAAGGCTGGGAATTCAACATCCAGGGGTATTCAATATTCAGGAAGGACAGGCAAAAAGGAAAAGGTGGTGCAGTAGCATTGCTGGTTAAAGAGGAGATTAACACAATTGTAAGGAAGGATATTCGCTCTGATGATGTGGAATCTGTATGGGTAGAGCTGAGAAATACCATGGGGTAGAAAACGTTAGTGGGAGTTGTATACAGACCCCCAAACAGTAATGCTGAGGTTGGGGATGGCATTAAATGGGAAATTAGAGACGCATGCAATAAGGGAAATCATGGGTGACTTTAATCTACATATAGATTGGGCTAACCAAATTAGTAACAATACTGTGGAGGAGGAATTCCTAGAGTGTATACGGGATGGTTTCCTGGACCAATATGTCGAGGAACCAACTAGAGATCAGGCCATCTTAGACTGGGTATTATGTAATGAGAAAGGATTAATTAGCAATCTTGTTGTACGAGGCCCCTTGGGTCGGAGCGACCATAATATGATAGAATTCTTCATTAAGATGGAGAGTGAAGTAGTTGACTCAGAGACTAGGGTCCTGAATTTAAATAAAGGAAACTACGATGGTATGAGGCGCGAGTTGGCTAGGATGGATTGGGGAATGTTACTTAAAGGGTTGACGGTGGATAGGCAATGGCAAACATTTAAAGATCACATGGATGAACTACAGAATTTGTTCATCCCTGTTTGGCATAAAAATAAAACAAAAAAGGTGACTCAACCATGGCTAACAAGGGAAATTAGGGATAGCATAAGATCCAAGGAGAAGACATATAAATTGGCCAGAAAAAGCAGCAAACCTGAGGATTGGGAGCAGTTTAGGATTCAGCAAAGGAGGACAAAGGGATTAATTAAGAGGGGGGAAATAGAGTATGAGAGTAAGCTTTCAGGGAACATAAAAACTGACTGTAAAAGCTTCTATAGATATGTGAAGAGAAAAAGATTGGTGAAGTCAAGCATAGGTCCCTTGCAGTCAGAATCAGGGGAATTTATAATGGGGAACAAAGAAATGGCAGACCAATTAAATACATACTTTGGTTCTGTCTTCACAAAGGAGGACATAAATAACCTCCCAGAGATGTCATGGAACATAGGGTCTAATGAGAGGGAGGAACTGAATGAAATCAGTATTTGTAGGGAAATGGTGTTAGGGAAATTGATGGGATTGAAGGCCGATAAATTCCCAGGGCCTGATAATCTACATCCTAGGGTACTTAAGGAAGTGGCCCTAGAAATAGTAGATGCATTGCTGGTCATCTTCCAAAATTCTATAGACTCTGGAACAGTTCCCATGGATTGGAGGGTAGCTATTTAACCCCACTATTTAAAAAAGGTGGTGGAGAGAAAACGGGGAATTATAGACCGATAAGCCTGACATCGGTAGTGGGGAAAATGCTAGAGTCCATTATAAAAGATGTAATAGCAGAGCACTTGGAAAACAGTGACAGGATCGGACAAAGTCAACATGGATTTACAAAAGGTAAATCATGCTTGACTAATCTACTGGAATTTTTTGAGGATGTAACTGGTAGAATAGATAAGGGAGAACCAGTGGATGTGGTGTATTTGGACTTTCAGAATGTTTTCGATAAGGTCCCGCATAAGAGATTAGCATGCAAAGTTAAAGCACATGGGATTGGGGGTAAGGTACTGACTTGGATAGAAAACTGGTTGGCAGACAGGAAGCAAAACGTTGGAATAAACGGGTCTTTTTCCGAGTGGCAGGCAGTGACTAGTGGGGTACCGCAGGGATCGGTGCTAGGACCCCAGCTATTCACAATATATATTAATGATCTAGACAAGGGAACTAGATGTAATATCTCCAAGTTTGCAGATGACACAAAGCTGGGTGGGCGTGTGTGCTGTGAGGAGGATGCAGAGAAACTCCAGTATGATTTGGACAGGTTGGGTGATTGGGCAGATGCATGGCAGATGCAGTATAATGTGGATAAATGCGAGGTTATCCACTTTGGTGGCAAAAACAGCAAGACAGATTATTATCTGAATGGGAATAGATTGGGAAAAGGGGAAGTGCAACGAGACCTGGGTGTCCTTGTGCACCAGTCGCTGAAGGTAAGCATGCAGGTGCAGCAGGTGGTTAAGAAGGCAAGAGGATTCGAGTACAGGAGCAAGGATGTCTTGCTGCAGTTGTACAGGGCCTTGGTGAGACCACACCTTGAGTATTGTGTGCAGTTTTGGTCGCCTTATCTGAGGAAGGATGTTCTTGCCATGGAGGGAGTGCAGCGAAGATTCACCAGACTGATACCTGGGATGGCAGGAATGACGTATGAAGAGAGATTGGGTCGATTAGGCTTATATTCGCTAGAGTTTAGAAGAATGAGAGGGGATCTCATTGAAACTTATAAAATTCTAACAGGACTAGACAGACTAGATGCAGGAAGGATGTTCCCGATGGCGGGGGAGTCCAGAGCCAGGGGTCACAGTCTAAGGATAAGGGGTAAGCCATTTAGGACTGAGATGAGGAGGAATTTCTTCACCCAGAGAGAGGTGAACCTGTGGAATTCTCTACCACAGAAGGCAGTTGAGGCCAATTCATTAAATATAGTCACGAAGGAGTTAGATATATTTTTTAAGGCTAAAGGGATCAAGGGATATGGGGAGAAAGCAGGGACAGGGTACTGAATTTGGATGATCAGCCATGATCTCATTAAATGGCGGAACAGGCTCGAGGGGCCGAATGGCCTACTCCTGCTCCTACCTTCTATGTTTCTATGTTTCTATGAAAGGTTTTGATAAAGTAGACATAGAGAGAGTGTTTCCACTTGTGGGGAAGCGACAAACTAGAAGCCATCAATATAAGATAGTTACCAAGAAATCCAATAGGGAATTCAGCAAAAACTTCTTTACCCAGAGAGTGGTGAGAATGTGGAACTCGCTACCACGAGGAGTGGTTGAAGCGAATAGTATAGATGCATTTAAGGGAAGGCTAGACAAGCATATGAGGGAGAAGGGAATAGAGGGTTATGCTGATAGATTTAGATGAGGAAAGACGGGAGGAGAACATAAGAACATAAGAAATAGGAGCAGGAATAGGCCACTTGGCCCCTCGAGCCTGCTCCGCCATTCAATAAGATCATGGTTGATCTTGGGCTCAAAGCCACTTCCCAGCCCGCTCCCCATAACCCTTCACTCCTTTATCTTGTAAAAATTTGTCTATCTCCACCTTAAATTTATTTACTGACCCAGCCTCCACGGCTCTCTGGGGCAGAGAATTACACAGATTTACGACCCTCTGAGAGAAATAAATCCTCCTCATCTCTGTTCTAAAAGGGCGACCGTTTATTCTGAAACTATGCCCCCGAGTTCTAGATTTCCCCACGAGGGGAAACATCCTCTCTGCATCTACCTTGTCGAACCCCCTCAGTATCTTATATGTTTCAATAAGATCACCTCTCATTCTTCTAAATTCCAATGAGTATAGGCCCAGCCTGCTCAACCTTTCCTCATAAGTCAACCCCCTCATCTCAGGAATCAATCGAGTGAATCATCTCTGAACTGCCTCCAATGCAAGTATATCCTTCTTTAAATAAGGAGACCAAAACTGTACGCAGTACTCAAGGTGTGGTCTCACCAATACCCTGTACAGTTGTAGCAGGACTTCCCAGCTTTTATACTCCAACCCCCTTGCAATAAAGGCCAACATTCCATTTGCCTTTTTGATTACTTGCTGTACCTGCATGCTAACTTTTTGTGTTTCACGCACAAGGACCCCCAGGTCCCTCTGAACTGTAGCATTTTGTAATCTCTCTACATTTAAATAATAATTTGCTTTTTTATTTTTCCTGCCAAAGTGGATAACCTCGCACTTTCCCACATTATACTCCATCGGCCAAATGTTTGCCCACTCACCTAGCCTGTCTATATCCCTTTGCAGATTCTTTGAGTCCACTGCACAACTTGCTTTCCCACCCATCTTTGTATCTTCCGCAAACTTGCCTACATTACACTCGGCCCCTTCATCCAAGTCATTAATGTAGATTGTAAATAGTTGTGGCCCGAGTGGAGCATAAATGCTGGCATGGACTGGTTGGGCTGAATGGCCTGTTTCTGTGCCGTATATCCTGTGTAATCCTATGTACTGTAATCACTTCAGGAGGCATGAGTCCTGTCAAGAAAGTCATGTTGACATTAGCCATGGCTCAGCGGGCAGCACTCTCACCTCTGGGTTATGGGTTCAAGTCCCACTTCAGAGACTTGAGGGCAGAAATCTAGGCTGATGCTCCAGTGCAGTGCTGAGGGAGCGCTGCACTGTCGAAAGTGCCGTCTTTCACATGAAACGTTAAACCAAGGCCTCGTCTGCTCTCTCAGATGGACGTAAAAGATCCCATGGCACTATTTTGAAAAAGAGCAGGGGAGTTATCTCCGGTGTCCTGGCCAATATTTACCCCTCAATCAACATCACAAAAACAGATTATTTGGCCATTATCACATTGCCGTATACGGGATCTTGCTGTGCGCAATTTTGGCTGCCGTGTTTCCTACATTACAACAGTGACCACTCTTCAAAAGTACTTCATTGGCTGTAAAGCACTTTGAGGTTGTGAAAAGCACTGTGTGAATGTAAGTTCGTTCCTGCTCGTTCTGATACTTGCTGCCTCCTGATTGATCCAATGCATCCAGACGCTGACCCAGGAGAAATCTCCCTGAATTAGTTTGTGAGGGGTTGTCGGGCATGACGAAGGTCTGAGGGAGTGTGCAGCCAGTCCTTAGAACTCAGGCTGAATTGTACGGTCTCCTCCTTGGACCTCAGCTGAGGCGCGTGGAATAAAAGAGCAGTTATGTCATTGAGAACAATGCTAATTAACGTCAGCACAAAGGAGGCAGCCTTGACTGCTCCGTCCCTGATTAGTCACCTGCGTACGGAGTAGCTCCGAGATGCTTTTTGACAGGTTTTGCCGGGCTTCTCGATGACTAACCTGTGACCAGACGAATACAATACCTTGGCTTTGTGCTCCGGAGAAGGCTGGCTGCCGCAGGGACGGGTAATGCTGTTGCTGATGTCGAGGAACAAAAGAGCAGGAATGACGTCTGGCTGTCGGTTGTATGACTGGGGATAGATCTGCAAACGATGGCGTGCATCTGAAATCATTTCCAATAAAACAAGCTCGATTGCTCCCAAGGAGTTACACGCAGTCCGAAATTAGTTTTTCTGTAGAATGCGAAGCTATAACTTCTCATTCCTAATAGAATTATAAATCCTCCCACCTCCCCATAAAAGAAAAGAAAGTCTTGTATTTCCACTGCGCCTTTCACGACCTCAGGACATCCCAAAGCGCTTCACCGCCAATGAAGTACCTTTTGAAGTGTAGTCGCTGTTGTAACGTCGGAAACGCGGCAGCCAAATTGCGCACAGCAAGATCCCACAAACAGCAATCAGATAATTGACCAGATAATCTGTTTTTGTGAGACTGATTGAGGGATAAATATTGGCCAGGACACCGGGGAGAACTCCCCCTGCTCCTCTTCAAAACGTTGGGGTCTTTTATGTTCGCTGGAGAGGGCAGGCAGGGCCTCAGTTTAACGTTTCACCCGAACCCAGGGGTATGATATCCATTTTGTTCCATTCATTCGCGGGTTGTGGGCGCCGCTGGCAAGGCCAGCATTTATTGCCCATCGTTAATTGCCCTTGAGTGGCTTGCTAGGCCATTTCAGAGGGCTGTTAAGAGTCAACCACATTGCTGTGAGCCTGGAGTCACATATAGGCCAGACCGGGTAAGGACGGCAGATTTCCTTCCCTAAAGGACATTAGTGAACCAGATGGGTTTTTACAACAATCCAGTAGTTTCATGGTCACCATTACTGATACTAGCTTTTCATTCCAGATTTATTTAATTAACTGAATTTAAATTCCCCAGCTGCTCAGGTGGGATTTGAACTCATGTCTCCACAGACGAATAAACAAATAATATAAATAAAGAGATCATTAGCTCAGGCCTCTGGATTACTCATCCAGCAGCAATAACCACTAGGCTACCATTCCCTACCCTGCGAGCACTCACTGTTTAGTCTCACAAAAATGGAGACCTGGGTCAGGGAGGTGAGTGCTCGCAGAATCACGGGGCGAGGGGTGGGGAGGTGGACGGAGGCTCCAAAAATTATTTGATTGCTGAGCCCACTGTTGGCAGGATTCGTGGGAATTTTTTGCCATGCCTCAGAAATGAACCCTTTTCATGGAATAATGTCTGCCAACGCTTTTCCTATTAGCGCCCTAATGTCATGCCATTGCAGCACAAGACTGGTAGCACCCTTGGCTCTGAATCATAACAACATAAGAAATAGGAGCAGGAGTCGGCCATTCAGCCCCTCGAGCCTGCTCTGCCATTCAATAAGATCATGGCTGATCTTCTACCTCAATTCCACTTTCCCGCACTATCCCCATATCCCTTGATTCACTAGTAGGAGTATGTTTGTGTGTGTGCTAGGCTGATGTAACAGAGCCTGGTCTCCAATCGTCTTGGATCCCCTTGCCATTGGACCAAGATCTTGCTCTGTCAAGCCTGTGTGGTAGCTGGTGTGCAACGGCCACCCCACATTAAAAGAATTCACGCACAGGCATCTTCCACCCTTTAAAATGAAGTTCGGGACCTGGAACGTCAGGACCCTCATGGACAACCCCAACAGCGACAGACCGGAACGCCGTACTGCTATCGTTGCCCGGGAGCTCAGATGTTTCAACATAGACATCGCCGCCCTAAGCGAGACCCGGCAGGCAGGGGAAGGCCAGCTCAAGGAGCAAGGTGGTGGTTACACCTTCTTCTGGAAAGGCAAACCTGAAGAAGAACGCCGCCTCCATGAGGTAGGCTTCGCCATAAGAAATGAGCTAGCTGAACGTCTCAGAGACTCCCCTTGTGGAATAAACGAACGCCTCATGACTCTACGGATCACCCTAGCCCGGAACCAGTACGCTACGGTCATCAGTGCGTACGCCCCAACACTGGAAGCCACAGACGAGACCAAAGAGGAATTCTACTCCAGCCTCAAACAATCCCTGTCCCGAGTCCCAAGGGCGACAAGCTGATCCTCCTTGGCGAATTTAACGCCAGCGTTGGAAAGGACACAGACCTCTGGGGCGGTGTGCTTGGCAGAGAGGGGGTAGGGAAAGCCAACTCCAACGGTACCCTCCTCCTGTCGAAATGCTCAGAACATGGCCTTGTCATAACCAACACCTTGTTCCGTCAGAGAGACAAGTACAAGGCTTCATGGCAACACCCTCGCCCCAAGCACTGGCATCTGCTGGACTATGTCATCGTCCGAGCGAGGGACCGCAAGGACGTCCACATCACCCGTGCCATGACAGGAGCTGACAACTGCTGGACAGACCACCGCCTAATCCGTTCTGTCATCTCCATCAACGTAGCCCCAAAACAGCGGCAGCAACAGAAACAATGCCGCAGGAAAATCAACGCTGGAGCACTCCAAGACCCTGCTAAGAAAGCCCTATTCAGCCTGCACCTCACAACCAACCTGACAACTCCCAGTGATTCAGAGACACAGAGTGTCCACAGCGCCTGGTCTGCACTCAAGGCCTCCATAATCAGCACCTGTGAAGAGACGCTCGGTCACTCGACCAGGAAACACCAAGACTGGTTCGACGAGAACGACCAGGAGATCCAGGAGCTAATAAGCCGCAAGCGCAAGGCATTCCTGATCTGGAAACAGCAACACAACTCGAGATCAAGAAAGCAGCTCTACAGACGCCTGAAGGCCGAGGTCCAACAAAAAACTCACAACCTAAAGAACGGATGGTGGGCGGAGAAAGCGCAGGAGATCCAGCAGCTAGCCGACAACCATGACGTGCGTGGATTCTTTAGCGCAGTCAAGATCACCTACGGCCCAATCACCCAAGCTCCTACCCCACTGCGGGCCAAGAACGGAGAGGTACTCATTAAGGACAGAGAGGCAGTCAGTGCCCGCTGGAAGGAGCACTTCGAAGATCTCCTTAACCGAGACTCTGTCTTCGACACGAGTGTCCTCAACTCCATCCCGCAGCATGCTACCCGCCACCATCTCAGCACAACCCCAGCCTGGCTTGAGGTTGAAA
Organism: Squalus acanthias; assembly: GCA_030390025.1. Taxonomy (NCBI): domain Eukaryota; kingdom Metazoa; phylum Chordata; class Chondrichthyes; order Squaliformes; family Squalidae; genus Squalus; species Squalus acanthias. The sequence continues at coordinate 262,073,030 of CM059425.1, forward strand.
AGGCCATCCGACAACTGAAGAACAACAAGGTCTCAGGAACAGATGGAATCCCCGCCAAGACGCTAAAACATGGCGGAGAAGCACTATTGGCGCAAATACATGAACTCATTTCTCTTATTTAGAAGGAGGAGAGCATGCCAGGGGATCTCCGAGACGCCGTAATCGTGACCATCTTCAAGAAAGGTGACAAGTCCGATTGCGGTAATTACAGAGGAGTCTCCCTGCTGTCTGCCACAGGGAAAGTCATCGCAAGAATCCTCCTCAATCGCCTTCTCCCAGTGGCTGAAGAGCTTCTCCCAGAGTCGCAATGTGGATTCCACCCACTAAGGGGCACAATGGACATGATCTTCACCGCCCGTCAACTACAAGAGAAATGCAGGGAACAGCACCAACCGCTGTACATGTCCTTCTTTGACGTCACAAAGGCCTTTGACACCGTCAACCGTGAGGGATTATGGAGTGTCGTCTTCAAATTCGGCTGCCCTCAAAGGTTTGTCACCATCCTCCGCCTGCTTCATGACGACATGCATGCCGTGATCCTGACCAACGGATCCACCACAGACCCAATTCACGTATGGACCAGGGTCAAGCAAGGCTGTGTCATTGCACCAACGCTCTTCTCGATCTTCCTGGCTGTAATGCTCCATTTCACCCTCCGTAAGCTCCCCGCTGGAGTAGAGCTAATCTACAGAACAAACGGGAAACTGTTCAACCTCCGTCGCCTCCAGTCCAGATTCAAGGTCGTCCCATCCTCTGTCATCCTCGAATTACAGTATGCAGATGACGCTTGTGTCTGCGCACACTCTGAGGTCGAACTCCAAACCAGCGTCAACACCTTCACTGAAGCGTACGAGAGCATGGGCCTTACATTAAACATCCGTAAGACAAAAGTCCTCTACCAACCTGCCCCGCCACACAGTACTGCTCCCCGATTATCAAAATCCATGATGAGGCCTTGGACAACGTGGACCACTTTCCATACCTCGGGAGCCTACTGTCAACAATGGCAGACGTCGATGACGAAGTCCAACACCGCCTTCAGTGTGCCAGTGCAGCCTTCGGTCGCCTGAGGAAGAGAGTGTTTGAAGATCAGGACCTCAAACCCAGCACCAAGCTCATGGTCTACAGAGCAGTAGTGATGCCCGCCCTCCTGTATGCCTCAGAGACATGGACCATGTACAGCAGGCACCTCAAAGCACTGGAGAGGTTCCACCAACGCTGCCTCCGCAAGATCCTGCAAATCCATTGGCAGGATAGGCGCACCAAATTCAGTGCTCTCGCTCAGGCCAACATCCCCAGCATCAAAGCTTTGACCACGCTCGATCAGCTCCGATGGACGGGCCACATCGTCCACATGCCCGATACGAAACTCCCAAAACAAGCGCTCAACTCTGAGCTCCGACACGGCAAGAGAGCCCCAGATGGGCAGAGGAAACGCTTCAAGGACACCCTCAAAGCCTCCTTGAAAAAGTGCAACATCCCCATCGACACCTGGGAATCCCTGGCCCAAGACCACACAAAGTGGAGGAGAAGCATCCGGGAAGGCGCCGAACACCTCGAGTCTCTTCACCGGGAGCAAGTGGAAGCCAAGCGCAAACAGCGGAAGGAGCGCACGTCAACCCAAGCACCCCACCCACCCGCCCCTTCAACCACCGTCTGCCCCACCTGTTACAGAGACTGTAGGTCCCGCATTGGACTCATCAGTCACCTGAGAACTCATTTTTAGTGTGGAAGCAAGTCATCCTCGGTTCTGAGGGACTGTCTAAGAAGAAGAAGAGATTCACTAAGTATCCAAAAATCTATCGATCTCTGCCTTGAATATACTCAATGACTGAACCTCCACAACCCTCTGGGGTAGAGAATTCCAAAGATTCACAATCCTTTGAATGAAGAAATTTCTCCTCATCTCAGTCCTAAATGGCCGACCCCTTATTCTGAGATTGTGACGCCTGGTTCTGGACTACCCAGCCAGGGGAAACATCCTCCCAGCATCTACCCTGTCGAGCCCTTTAAAAATGTTATATGTTTCAATGAGATCACCTCTCATTCTTCTAAACTCACCAAGGCCCTACATAATTGTAGTAAGACTTCACAAAGTCATGAAGGTTGCAAGTCCTAATTGAGGTGTCTAAGAAGATTAAAGGATTCGATAGGGTAGATACAGAGAAACTATTTCCTCTGGTGGGAGAGTCCAGAACAAGGGGGCATAACCTTAAAATTAGAGCCAGGCCATGCAGGGGTGATGTCAGGAAGCACTTCTTCACACAAAGGGTGGTGGAAATCTGGAACTCTCTCCCCCCAAAAAACTGTTGAGGCTGGGGGTCACTTGAACATTTCAAAACTGAGGTTGATAGATTTTTGTTAGGTAAGGGTATTAAGGGTTAGGGAACCAAGGTGGGCAAATGGAGTTAAGATACAGATCATCCATGATCTAATTGAATGGTGGAACAGATTTGAGGGGCTGAATGGCCTCCTCCTGTTGCTATGTTCCAAACCTCACTCCAGAATCTAGTGCATCGTTGAGGCTAAGACGCTAGTGCAGTACTTAAGAGAGTTCTTCAACTTTGTTTGAGGTGTTCTTTGACTGAGATAGTATCACAAGGCTATGCCTGTCTTCAGCTGGCTGGTAAAGATCCCATAACCATTTGAAGCAAAGCAGGGAGTTTACCTGACCAACGTTCTCCCCTCAACAAAAGACGTGGCAGAAGTTCCAGATTTCAGCAGAGGTAATAGTTTCTCGCTATCTACCATATCAACTCCTTTAATCCTTTAATCATCTTAGACTCCTCAATTAGGACTCGCAACCTTCATGACGTTGTGAAGTCTTACTGTACACTTGCTGCACGCAAATCGGCTGCCCTGTTTCCGACATTACAACAGTGACTACGTTTCGAAAGTACTTCATTGGCTGTAAAGTGCTTTGGGACGTCCTGAGTACGTGAAATGCGCTGTAGAAATGCAAGTCTCTCTTTAACTCATCATTCATCTCATTGCTGTTTGTGAGATATCACCATGTTCAAAAATGGCTGCTGATACAACAACAGTTATTGCTTTGCAAAATAGCTCCATAACACCGGACGTGTCGAGTCTTTGTTGGTTAACCGAAGTGCGGATCTTCAGGTTCATCTCCCTCCTCCGAAAAAAAATCCTTTCCCAATTTACTCTCACCAAGACAGTGCCCCTTTAAGAGAATTGGCAGCTTTCCCACAAGTAAAATGCTGTAGCTGGGATAATAGGACTTAATGGTTTTAATGATGTTTAGAATTTGAGCGTTAAGGGCACTAATAGGAGCTAATGGTTATCTGCAACAAGCTGCAATTATTCTGCTCTCATGGATATGTTGTTTTATGGTTGGAGGCGATTGACAGGAGTTTATAATCTGCTGGTGTGTAAAATGAGGCTGTGAAAAACAGGGAATAAACGGAGGGGAACAGAGACTGAGCTCCCCCCTCTCCGAGGAAAGTAAATGATCTATCGTAAAGTAAAGGATACTTTTCCTACCCCGACACTAAATTATTCCCTCTCAGGGTCTGGGGGCCTCACCTGCCCCAGGTTTTCCTCAAGTCATCTGGCTTTTAAACCCCGAGCTTGGTGTCTTTGACTCACTCCTTCTTCATTCACATCATCTTCTCTCCTACTCTTTGAACTGTGGCGATATCCTGCCAGACCTCCTCATCTAATCCTCCACTCTATTTCAACGCAGAAATAATTCACCATCCCACACTTCTTCTCTTCTCAGGCAGTCCCTCGGAACCGAGATGACTTGCTTCCACACTAAAAATGAGTTCTCAGGTGACTGATGAGTCCAATGCGGGACCTACAGTCTCTGTCACAGGTGGGGCAGACGGTGGTTGAAGGGGCGGGTGGGTGGGGTGCTTGGGTTGACGTGCGCTCCTTCCGCTGTTTGCGCTTGGCTTCCGCTTGCTCCCGGCGAAGAGACTCGAGGTGTTCGGCGCCTTCCCGGATGCTTCTCCTCCACTTTGTGTGGTCTTGGGCCAGGGATTCCCAGGTGTCGGTGGGGATGTTGCACTTTTTCAAGGAGGCTTTGAGGGTGTCCTTGAAGCGTTTCCTCTGCCCACCTGGGGCTCTCTTGCCGTGTCGGAGCTCCGAGTAGAGTGCTTGTTTTGGGAGTCTCGTATTGGGCATGCGGACGATGTGGCCCGTCCATCGGAGCTGATCGAGCATGGTCAAAGCTTCGATGTTGGGAATGTTGGCCTGAGCAAGAACACTGACGTTGGTGTGCCTATCCTGCCAATGGATTTGCAGGATCTTGCGGAGGCAGCGTTGGTGGTACCTCAACAGTGCTGTACATAGTCCATGTCTCTGAGGCATACAGGAGGGCGGGTATTACTACTGCTCTGTAGACCATGAGCTTAGTGCTGGGTTTGAGGTCCTGGTCTTCAAACATTCTCTTCCTCAGGTGACCGAAGGCTGCACTGGCACACTGAAGTAGGTGTTGGACTTCATCATCGACGTCTGCCCTTGTTGACAGTAGGCTCCCGAGGTATGGAAAGTGGTCCACGTTGTCCAAGGCCTTGTCATGGATTTTGATAATCGGGGAGCAGTACTGTGTGGCGGGGGCAGGTTGGTAGAGGACCTTTGTCTTACGGATGTTTAGTGTAAGGCCCATGCTCTCGCACGCTTCGGTGAAGGTGTTGCCGATGGTTTGGAGTTTGACCTCAGAGTGTGCGCAGACGCAAGCATCGTCTGCATACTGTAATTCGATGACAGAGGATGGGACGCTCATCCCACACGCTCATCCTCTTGCCCACATCCTCCAAATCTAAAAGAGTTCAATTCCGAGGACAGGTCACATCAACTTGTCTTGTATTCCCTTGAGGTTAGAAGATTGAGGGGTGATCTGATCGAGGTCTTTGAAATGATGAAGGGATTCAATAGGGTAGATAGAGAGAAACTGTTTCCTCTGGTGGGAGAGTCCAGAACAAGGGGGCATAGCCTTAAAATTAGAGTGAGGCCGTCCAGGGGTGATGTCAGGAAGCACTTCTTCACACAAAGGGTAGTGGAAATCTGGAACTCTCTCCCCCAAATAGCTGTGGATGCTCCACCTCCCCGAGTGTCACCCAAACCATTACTGCTTGACTCACGTTATCTTGTCTGCTACAATTTTCAACCTTGATAGTGTCCAGAAGTAATGGTCTTACCCGTCACCTGTGTCTCAATTAAACTAAGGACAGGAGGAATGGAAAGAGTCCTCCGGCCATTAAAGCAGAGAGGTGGAGAGCAGAGAGGTGGAGAGCAGAGAGGTGGAGAGCAGAGAGGTGGAGAGCAGAGAGGTGGAGAGCAGAGAGGTGGAGAGCAGAGGTTGAGATGAGAATCTTTGGCCGCGATTCCCCCGACCTCAGCGGGTCCGGGGCGGCCGGGGTCGGTGGCGGGGTGCGACCCCACTGCTGGCTCCAGCCCGCTGTCCAAAGTAATCTTACGCAGATTGGGCTTGTTAAGCCCGCCCAGCGCATTTCCCGGCCAATTGAAGGAAGTGGGTCTGATGATGTCACTGGATGACGCGTCATCAGCCAGTTTCCTTAAAGGGACCCTGCGCAAAATGATTTTGACACTGTGCTGTCAGTGTTCTACAGCAGTGAGGCACTGCAAACACTGACAAGCACTGCACAGAGGGGCACACCTGCACCCAGGCTCTTCCATGACTCCCTCCATATACTTATTTTCCCACCCAACCCATAACCAAGCATGCCCGCTAACCCCCCGAAAAATTCCCCCCTTTGGGTGCAGATCCAGATACTGACAAGGTAATAGTAGGCCAAGAAAGAAAGAACGTTCATTTATATAGCACCTTGCACAACCTCAGGACATCCCAAAGTGCTTCGTAGCCAATGAAGTACTTTTTGAAGTGTAGCATCAGAAATGTAGGAAATGCAGCAGCCAATTTGCGCACAGCAAGGTCCCACAAATAGCAACATGACAATGACCACCTCATCTGTTTCTCAGTGATGTTGGTTGAGGGATAAATATTGCCCACGACACTGGGGAGAATTTCTCCTGCCCTTCTCCAAAAAGATGTTATGGTTGGGGGTCAATTGAAAATGTCAAAACTTGTGATAGGTAGATTTTGGTTGGGTGAGGGTACTAAGGGTTATGGAATCAAGGCGAGTATATGGAGTTAAGATACAGGTCAGCCATGATATAATTGAATGGCAGAACAGGCTCAAGGGGCTGAATGGCCTCCTCCTGTTCCTACATTTCGTTTGAGGGAGGAATGACTTTTAAAATATTCGTTCATGGGATGTGGGCGTCGCTGGCAAGGCCAGCACTTATTGCCCATCCCTAGTTGCCCCTCGAGAAGGTGGTGGTGAGCCGCCTTCTTGAACCGCTGCAGTCCATGTGGTAAAGGTGCTCCCACAGTGCTGTTAGGGAGGGAGTTCCAGGATTTTGACCCAGCAACGATGAAGGATCGGCGATATATTTCCAAGTTAGGATGGTGTGTGACTTGGAGGGGAACTTGGAGGTGGTGGTGTTCCCATGCGCCTGCTGCCTTTGGCCTTCGAGGTGGTAGAGATCGCGGGTTTGGGAAGTGCTGTCGAAGAAGCCTTGGTGAGTTGTCATGCGAGCCTTAAATTACTACCACCCAAAGCTGGGGTCGATCCAATAGCCTCTCCAATGGAATGGCACTCTGGAGGTGTTAGGCCCTGGTACAGGAAGCCAAACCCACCAATCAGCAAGTTTAGCAGCAAATGGCATTACATAGGATTACATAGGATATACGGCACAGAAACAGGCCATTCGGCCCAACCAGTCCATGCCGGCGTTTATGCTCCACTCGAGCCTCCTCCCGTCTTTCCTCATCTAAATCTATCAGCATAACCCTCTATTCCCTTCTCCCTCATATGCTTGTCTAGGCTCCCCTTAAATGCATCTATACTATTCTCTTCAACCACTCCCTGTGGTAGCGAGTTCCACATTCTCACCACTCTTTGGGTAAAGAAGTTTCTTCTGAATTCCCTATTTGATTTCTTGGTGACTATCTTATATTGATGGCCTCTAGTTTTGCTCTTCCCCACAAGTGGAAACATTCTCTCTGTATCCACTCTTTCAAAACCTTTCATAATTTTAAAGACCTCTATTAGGTCACCCCTCAGCCTTCATTTTACAAGCGAAAAGAGACCCAGCCTGTTCATCTTTCCTGATATGTATACCCTCGCATTTCTGGTATCATCCTTGTAAATCTTCTCTGCACCCTCTCCAGTGCCTCTATATCCTTTTTATAATATGGCGACCAGAACTGCACGCAGTGCTCCAAGTGTGGTCTAACCAAGGTTCAATACAGGTTTAGTATAACTTTACTACTTTTCAATTCTATCCCTCTAGAAATAAACCCTAGTGCTTGGTTTGCTTTTTTTATGGCCTTGCTAACCTGTGTCGCAACTTTTAGTGATTTGTGTATTTGTACTCCCAGATCCCTTTGTTCATCTACCCCACTCAGACTCGCACCCTCCAAGTAATATGTGACCTCCCTATTCTTCCTACCAAAATGTAATACCTCACATTTATCTGTGTTGAATTTCATTTGCCAATTATACGCCCATTCAAAGCTGGGTGGGAATGTAAGTTGTGAGGAGGATACAAGGAGGCTTCAAGGGGATATAGACAGGCTAAGTGAGTGGGCAAGAACATGGCAAATGGAATATAATGTGGAGAAATGTGAATTTATCCACTTTGGTAGGAAAAATAGAAAAGCAGAGTATTTTTTAAATGGTGAGAGATTGGGAAATGTTGGTGTTCAGAGGGACCTGGGTGTCCTTGTACAAGAATCACTGAAAGTTAACACGCAGGTACAGCAAGCAATTAGGGAAGCAAATGGTATGTTGGCCTTTATTACAAGAGGATTTGAGTATAAGAGTAAAGAAGTCTTACTGCAATTATATAGGGCCCTGGTGAGACCACACCTGGAATATTGTGTACAGTTTTGGTCTCCTTACCTAAGGAAGGATATACTTGCCATAGAGGGAGTGCAACGAAGGTTCACCAGACTGGTTCCTGGGATGGGGGGATTGTCCTATGAGGACAGATTGAGTAGACTTGGCCTATATTCCCTAGAGTTTAGAAGAATGAGAGGTGATCTCATCGAAACATATGAAATTCTTACAGGGCTTGACAGAGTAGATGCAGGGAGGATGTTTCCCCTGGTTGGGGAGTCTAGAACCAGGGATCACAGTCTCAGAATAAGGGGTCAGCCATTTAGGACTGAGATGAGGAGAAATGTCTTCACTCAGAGGGTGGTGAATCTTAGGAATTCTCTACCCCAGAGGGCTGTGGAGGCTCAGTCGTTGAGTATATTCAAGACAGAGATCGATAGATTTTGAATATTAAGGGAATCAAGGGATATGGGGATAGTGCAGGAAGGTGGAGATGAGGTAGAAGATCAGCCATGATCTTACTGAATGGCGGAACAGGCTCGAGGGGCTGAATGGCCTACTCCTGCTCCTATTTCTTATGTTCTTATTCTGCAAGTTTATTAACGTTAACAGCGCACAGGTCCGTAATCTTGTATTGTCTGTCAGCCAGTGGCTCAGTGGGTAGCACCCTCGCCTCTGAGTCAGAAGGTTGTGGGTTTAAGTCCCACTCCAGAGACTTGAGCACAAAAATCTGAACTGACACTCCAGTGCGGTGCTGAGGGAGTGCTGCACTGTCGGAGGTGCCGCCTTTCAGATGAGATGTTAAACCGAGGCCCCGTCTGCCCTCTCTAAGGTGGACGTAAAAGAACCCATGGCACTATTTCGAAGAAGAACAGGGGAGTTATCCCCGGTGTCCTGGCCAACATTTATCCCTCAAACAACATCACTCAAACAGATTACAACGGTGCCTACACTTCCAAATTAATTCATTGGCTGTAAAGCGCTTTGGGACATCCAGTGGTCGTGAAAGGTGCTGTATAAATGTAAGTCTTTCTTTCTTGATGTACAATTCTGTGTCTACGAGCTACTCAAGGATAAAGAGCAGGGGTAGCTGACACATGTTTACAGGTAACGGTGTAATATGTATTGTCTGGTGGCTTATACGTAGCCCTAAGCGAGTGTTAGTGACAGAGTGAGCTATCCTGCACATGTGATTTAATGTGCGTCTGCATATTTCATCGAGACTGAATATCTCAACACAGCCCACTTATTAAATCTTTCTTCAGTTCCCTTTCATTGTCGGCAGCTTTTCAAGATTAGAGATGTCAAGGTTCTGAAATGAAGCACTTCGTAGATTTTCAGAACTCAGTTTCAGCATCAATTACCAATAGGCTTGATGCAGTCAAGCTCCCTCCAGACGGTCCATCAATCACTCATGGTTCAGGTACAGCACGGGTTAGATACAAAATAAATCTCCCTCTACACTGTCCAATCAAACACTCCCAGGGCAGGTACAGCACGGGTTAGATACAGAGTAAAGCTCCCTCTACACGGTCCCGTCAAACACTCCCAGGGCAGGTACAGCACGGGTTAGATACAGAGTAAAGCTCCCTCTACACGGTCCCGTCAAACACTCCCAGGGCAGGTACAGCACGGGTTAGATACAGAGTAAAGCTCCCTCAACACTGTCCCATCAAACACTCCCAGAGCAGGTACAGCATGGGTTAGATACAGAGTAAAGCTCCCTCTACACTGTCCCATCAAACACTCCCAGGGTAGGTACAGCACGGGTTAGATACGGAGTAAAGCTCCCTCAACACTGTCCCATCAAACACTCCCAGGGCAGGTACAGCATGGGTTAGATACAGAGTAAAGCTCCCTCTACACTGTCCCATCAAACACTCCCAGGGCAGGTACAGCATGGGTTAGATACAGAGTAAAGCTCCCTCTACACTGTCCCATCAAACACTCCCAGGGTAGGTACAGCACGGGTTAGATACAGAGTAAAGCTCCCTCTACACTGTCCCATCAAACACTCCCAGGGCAGGTACAGCACGGGTTAGATACAGAGTAAAGCTCCCTCTACACTGTCCCATCAAACACTCCCAGGGCAGGTACGGCACGGGTTAGATACAGAGTAAAGCTCCCTCTACACTGTCCCATCAAACACTCCCAGGGCAGGTACAGCACGGGTTAGATACAGAGTAAAGCGTCCTGTACACTGTCCCATCAAACACTCCCAGGGCAGGTACAGCACAGGTTAGATACAGAGTAAAGCTCCCACTACACTGGCCCATCAAACACTCCCAGGGCAGGTACAGCACGGATTAAATACAGAGTAAAGCTCCCTCTACACTGTCCCATCAAACACTCTCAGGGCAGGTACAGCACAGGTTAGATACAGAGTAAAGCTCCCTCTACACTGTCCCATCAAACACTCCCAGGGCAGGTACAGCTTCCTACTGATGTTGAAATAGATTTATTACTGTAATATTAGTGTTTGTTTAGTGTTACTATCCCAGTAATGAATCTATCCCTGATGGTTGAGTAGATTTATTACATATTTGCTTTTGTTTAGGGTTAATATCCCAGTAATGAATCTGTCCCTGATATTTGTAGATTTATCACTGTAATAATAATAATATCTGTTTCAGGGTCCCCATGTGTGAGATGAATATAAACATAAAAAGGACTGGAATTCCCCTGGATCTGTTGAGACTCTAAGGGATAGTGTCGATCAAAATATTTCCTATCAGGATGTCAGCGACAATGGATTCTCGTGATTCCGATATTGATTCAGTACTGCTGGGGGTGACTATCAGAGTTTAGATCACACTGCACAAAATGAATGGTGATAACACTCCCAGCCACTTCTCAAACAAGTACTAACCTCGGATCAGGATGATGGCCAGATCAAGATTTCGAGAATCCTCAGATAACCGTTGCCAATTTGCAAAACTTTATCCCGCAGTTCATTAATAATTCATTCGATAATTCAATGCAGGCAGGAAGAACAGATGGTGAAGACGCATCACACACATCTCACTCAAGCATGACTAGACAGACAAATTGTCCCCTTGCTTCAAGGTGAAGTTGAGAAGCAGATTGGATGAAGTTAATCAGAGCTTCCAAACCAATTATTGCTTGAATACCAGGTTTGCACCAGGAGTTTTGCTTAACAGAACCTAATGGAAAGATCCATTGATATTCCATAGAATGGGAGTGAATAGGAAAGGGAGTCAGTCCATTGGAATTCTGTACAATGGGAAGAGAATTGGTCCATGGGAATTTTAGATAATGGATGTGAAGGGGAAGTGTGTTGATTTCAATACATGAGACTAAACAGTTATTGGGGTTCTATACAATGGGAGTAAATAGAAAGGGATTTGCTCCATTTAAATTCTACACATGAGACTTAACAAGGAGGGGTTTCACATATTAGGATTCTTAGTGGGAGAGAACGGGAAGAGGTTTGGTCTATTAGAATTCTCTATTGTAAGACAAGTGCCCTGTAAACTGGCCAAAGGAAGCATTCGAGAGTGATTGGGGAAATGCCCTGTAAATAGCTTGTAAGTTGCCCACTCCATATCAAATCATTGAATCATAGACATTTACGGCACAGAAGGAGACCATTCGGCCCATCATGTCTGACTGGAATTCAACTGTTGAACTGCATGTTGGGAAGTGGCTGGAAAACAATGGTCTCAGCTGGTCAAACACGGACCATAAAAGGCTTTAAGCTAATCTAGCTTGAAATCCTCGAAGTTAAATACTCTGTGAAGGCTTGTTTATACAAACAAAGCCTCCTTTATTAGTCCTCAACTGGACCGGCCTCATAAATGCCATGGCAACAAGAGCAGGTCAGAGGCTGGGTATTCTGCGGCGAGTGTCTCACCTTCTGACTCCCCAAAGCCTTTCCACCATCTACAAGGCACAAGTCAGGAGTGTGATGGAATACTCTCCACTTGTCTGGATGAGCGCAGCTCCAACAACACTCAGGAAGCTCGACACCCTCCAGGACAAAGCAGCCCGCTTGATCAACAGCCCACCCACTAACCTAAACATTCACTCCCTCCAGCACCGTGGCTGCAGTGTGCACCATCTACAAGATGCACTGCAACAACTCGCAATTTGTTAAATGTAGTTTCCCTTTGTAGTTAGGAGATTCTCTCATGCTAATCTTCTGTAGTAAACTTCACCGAGCAAACGCAGAAGGTGCTCAGGACCAATAGTGAGGTTATCAAAGTCAAATTAAACATTTCTACCAGACAAATGCAGCCGGGGAGAGAAGTGTCACTTAACTGTACAAGTGTATTTAACTGAGAGTAAAGCCAGTTAGCTCAGATATCATCACTTGTGTGAACCAAAGATCCAAGTGAAACAGGTAATCTCACTGCTGAAGGGGTCATTAACTCAAAGCTCCACAAGCCAACACCTGCATCCCAGAGAAAGAAGGAGATTGACTCAACCTCATAAGGACATGGTCATATAAGCTCTGAAAACATTGCTAATCACGCACATAGATTATGAGCTATTCGATATACTGGCTATCTAATGCTGTTAACTTGTCAGCTATCTAGGGATTTCACCTAAAATAACCTCATCAATTGTCTCAAGAATCTCAAACTCTGATCATTGCTATAATTAATACTCAGCATCCCATTAATGCTAATTGACAGTGTTGCACTGAATTGCCTGTGCAACCCCTGCTACTCATTTGGTTAATTAACTCTGGCCATTAATTGTTGCTAGTCAAGTTTCTGGGTAACTCCGAACACATCTCGTTATATCTATTAATTGCTCGTAGTCTCAATTTAAAGTTAAACATTGAGTATTTGTGGTGTCAATAAAGAATTGCTAGTGTACGGCTTGTTGTCTGACCTCTTCCTGGGTGATTCAGCGAGAAAGGGTTAATTCGTTCACTCGGTAACTTGTGGGTATCCCAATCGAAGGTCAGTGGACTCCAATTCGATCTGACTGGGTTACCTGTAAGCAGCCACGTTTAGCCATCATTTACTCCGAGACCTACGCTGGGCAGTAAACCCCGGGAGGTTGCTAGTGAGGAGTTAGGCGAGGGGTTGGGGAGTTAAGTATTCTTCTGGTGACTCTGGTCCCTTGCTAGATATTAGTCGGTTAACCGAAACCCAGCATCCTTACACTGTTTGCATTAGGTTTATTTATCAGCAGTAAACATGGGTCGAATTCCACCGTGTTGCCCTATACAGTGATAAATAATTCAACATTTTCATTGTGGAAGTTCAAAGTCAATGTTCTTCTTGCTATTTCCGTGCGCTAATGGCCGGGAGTCCCAGCAGTTAGTTACAAAAGACTGATTTGGAATTTATTATGGAGAAACATCTACTCTTTATGAATTTTTCATCTTTCAGTTGTTTGTTTCTCTGAGCGTTGGTGTTGCTTCAGTTCCATGGATAGTACGGCTATTAGGGTTAAGGACAGTAAGGGGAGGGGGGGGATTCCGTTTGCGCCAATATCAGGCACCAAGTTGGTGGAGCGACTGCCCTGTGCGTTGGTCTGTGGCGGCCCTAAGGACCGAGCCAGATTCGGCCTCATTTTAAATGGCTGCAGGTGCCAAAGACTCGGGGAAGGCGGGAAATGGGCTGGGTGTCATGCGGAGCTAGCCGGCGGGGTGATGGGTGGTGGGTGATGGGTGGTGGCGAGGGAAGTGGGTGGAAGACGAGCCCCTTGTTTGTGAGCCCAGGAGGACCACCCCCTCCTGCTCCCAGGCTCACGGAAATAAACGTTGACAATTTCTTAGGCCTTTTCTTTTTGAAGGCTGTCCCTTTAAGAACCGGTGGTTAGGCCACTCAAAGCTGGATTGACCTAGGCGGAGATTGTATGGAGCAAGCTCCGCCCTTTTTGTATCCAAACTGGTCCCACAAGCGGCTCCCGGCTCGGCATCGCCTCGATTTTAAAATTCTCATCCTTGTTTTCAAATCCCTCCTTGGCCTCGCCTCCTCCCTATCCCTGTAACCTCCTCCAGCCCCACAACCCTCCGAGATCTCTGAGCTCCTCCAATTCTGGCCTCTTTCGCATCCCGTGTTTTAATCGCTCCGCCATTTGTGGCCGTGCCTTCAGCTGCCTGGGCCCTAAGCTCTGGAATTCCCTCCCTAAACCTCTCCACCTCGCTACCTATCTCTCCTCTTTTAAGACGCTCCTTAAAACCTACCTCTTTGACCAAGCTTTTGGTCACCTGTCCTAATATCCCCATATGTTTGATAACGCTCCTGTGAAGCGCCTTGGGACGCTTTACTGTATTAAAGGCGCTATATAAATACAAGTTGTTGTTTTTTTGTTATAGGACCTCAATTTGCATCTTTAAGGAGCCTAACTCTGGTTTCAGGCAGGGGCCCTGGATGACTAAAAGACGCCCGAGCTAATTCCACACCTGCCGCACTTCCGACCAACGCAACAGATCAGGACCCACTGCTTCTTACCTATTTAGCAGCATAGCCGGACCGAGTCTCTTCAATCAGCAGGGAGAAGGTTAGCCACAGTGTAATGTACAGAGTCTCTGGTCACTCAGCAGGGTAAAGATCAGGTTTAAAAAGAGAAAATGCTGGAAATACTCAGCAGGTCAGGCAGCATCTGTAGAGAGAGAAACAGAGTTAATGTTTCAGGTCGATGACCCTTCGTCAGAACTGGAAAAAGTTGGAGATGTAACAGGTTTTAAGCAAGTGTAGAGGCAGGGAGAGGGGGGGAGGAAAGAACAAAAGGGAAGGTCTGTGATAGGATGGAAGGCAGGAGAGATTAAATGACAAAAGGGATGATGGTGCGAGGCAAAAGGAGATGGTAATGAGACAAGTGAAGAAACAAAAGATGGGTCTAGAAGAGGTGTAAATGGGAACGGCAGAACCAGCACCTGCTGTCTGAAAAAATGGGAGGGGTGGTTATGATCTAAAGATTTGGATAATTTTTGCACACCATCATTTAATTTCACATTCGATGGATAGTCAGAGAAATGGGGCATCAAATAGGCATTGAATCAGATAAAGAGATGGACTGATAGGTAAATATTTGATAGTTGGATAGATGGAGGAACAAACTAAAGAGATGGGTAAATAGGTAGATACAGATCTGGATGAATTGATGAACATATGAAAAGACAGACTGAGTGCTGGACAGATCAATAGCAATATGTATTATCAGACAGTATGATGGATCGGTTGATAGAGGAATGGGTACATAAAACAGGACTGCTCTCGAAAGTTAGATATCCTTTCAATCATGGCCGTTCCTGGCTCGGTTACAGCTGGACATTAACTGGCTCCTTTCATCTAATTGCCAAGCCAACTTCCACGGTTTGATGCAGATAAACATTCACCTCACAGCCTGACGTGGAACCCTTGTTCATCTCCCTCCCTGACCATGCTCCTCAGAATTACTTTACAAAAGTCATTCTCGGGACGTGGGGGGTCACTGGCAAGGCCAGCATTTATTGCCCGTTTCTAATTCAATGGACTGGTTCAACTCAGATTAAAGTTTACCCAGGAGCTAATGGGAGATCAATCCACAGAGAGATAGGCTGGTTCTAATTTGAATCATAGAGTGGTACAGCACAGAAGGAGGCCATTCGGCCCCTGTGTCGACTCTTTGAAAGAGCTCTCCAATTAGTCCCACTCCCCCTGCTCTTTCCCCATAGCCCTGTAAATTTTTCCTTTTCAAGTATATATCCAATTCCCTTTCAAAGTTCCATTGAATCTGCTTCCATCAGCCAATGCATTCCAGATCATAACTCGCTGATTTAAAAAATTCTCCTTATCTCACCCCCTGGCTATTTTTGCCAATTATCTTTCATCTGTGTCCTCTGGTTACCGACCCTCCTGCCAGTGGAAACAGTTTCTCCTTATTTATTCTATCAAAACCCTTCATAACTTTGAACACCTCTATCAAACCTTCTCTTAACTTTCTCTGCTCTAAGGAGAACAACCCCTGCCTCTCCAGTCTATCCACGTAACTGAAGTCCACATCCCTGGAACCATTCTAGTAAATCACTTCTGCACCCTCTCCAAGGCCTTGACATCCTTCCTAAGCTGGCCCTGAATTGGCCACAACACTCCAGCTGAGGCCTAACCGGTGTTTTATAAAGGTTTAGCAATAATCCCCTTGCCTTTGTACCCTCTGCCTCTGTTTATAAAGCCAACTTGGTGTCACTTGCCGATCCACTTAGGCCACCATCCTGAAAGGGGCCTACCATTGGGCGGTCGGAATGCCTGCCTGACCAGTTGTACCGGGCGGTGCAGCCATAGAGGACCAAGAAAAGGCAAGTGTTCCATCATTTCTGTGGGGCCAGGAGAAGCAGGAATGCTCCTCTGGGCTCCACAAGGACAAGATGGGTGGGGTGGGGTTAATCAGGCTGCATCTCCGCTCCTGATCCTTGTCCAATGACACTTGCTGGAAGTGAGTGTGTGTGAATGTGTGTGAATGTGCATATGTGTGTGAGTGTGATTGGAGTGTGCGAGTGTGTGCGTGTGTGCGTGTGTGCGTGTGAGTGTGTGCGTGTGAGTGTGTGCATGTGAGTGTGTACGTGTGAGTGTGAGTGTGAGTGTGTGTGTGAGTGTGAGTCTACTCGGAGCTCCGGCACGGCAAGAGAGCCCCAGGTGGGCAGAGGAAACGCTTCAAGGACACCCTCAAAGCCTCCTTGAAAAAGTGTAACATCCCCACCGACACCTGGGAATCCCTGGCCCAAGACCACACAAAGTGGAGGAGAAGCATCCGGGAAGGCGCCTAACACCTCGAGTCTCTTCGCCGGGAGCAAGCGGAAGCCAAGCGCAGGCAGCGCAAGGAGCGCACATCAACCCAAGCACCCCACCCACCTGCTCCTTCAACCACCGTCTGCCCCACCTGTGACAGAGACTGTAGGTCCCGCATTGGACTCATCAGTCACCTGCGAACTCATTTTTAATGTGGAAGCAAGTCATCCTCGGTTCCGAGGGACTGCCTAAGAGAGAAAGAGAGAGAAGAGTGTGAGTGTGAGTGTGAGCGTGTGAGTCTGAGTGTGAGTGTGAGTGTGTATATGTGTGTGAGTGTGAGTATTAATGTGTGAGCATGAGTGTGAGTGTGAGTGTGTATATGTGTGTGAGTGTTAATGTGTGAGCATGAGTGTGAGTGTTAATGTGTTAATGTGTGAGTGTGAGTGTGTGAGAGTGAGTGTTAATGAGTGAGCGTGAGTGTGAGTGTGTGAGTGTGAGTGTGTATATGTGTGTGAGTGTGAGTGTGAGTGTTAGTGTGTGAGTGTGAGTGTGAGGGTGTATATGTGTGTGAGTGTGATTGTTAATGTGTGAGCGTGAGTGTGAGTGTGTGCATGTGAGTGTGTGTGTGAATGTGTATATGTGTGTGTGATTGTTAATGTGTGAGTGTGAGTGTTAATGTGTGAGCGTGAGTGTGAGAGTGTGTGAGTGTGAGTGAGTGTGAGTGAGTGTGAGTGAGTGTGAGTGTGTGAGCGTGTGAGTGTGTGCGTGTGTGAGCATGTGAGTGTGAGCGTGTGTGTGTGTGAGTGTGAGTGTGCGTGTGTGAGTGTGTGAGTGTGAGTGTTAATGGGCTGAATTTTCCAGGGTGGTAGTGAGCACGATCGGTGGTGGGTCAGGTGGGTAAGTTGGTTATTTTGACAGTGGGTCGGGAACCCGCTGTCAACTAGCTCCCAGGCGCTATCCCCACAGGTGCATCTGTCTGCGTGGAGATGACCCAACCGGCCGCGGCGGGGGATCCAATTGAAATCATTATGAGGTACTGAAGAGCCTTTTACCCCTACTTTTTAAATTTCCCTGCATGGCCACGGGATTCACGCAGCTCGGGAACCACGTCTGTCAACCTGAGGTGGGAGTTCAGTGGCCATTGCTCCAGCTGATGACTTGACAGCATGAAAAACAAACCAAAATAAAAACATGTTGATTACATCAGCTAACAGATTGATGGAGATTCTGTTCTACTTGAAAAGCGACTGGTAAATGTGAATTTTTCACAGGCCATTCTCATCTGTTGCCTTCCAACTGAACAGTAATTGCAGTGAATTGATCTGCACTATAAAAAATGACATCTACCATTTCAATAAATGTTTGAGTTGCTTCTGGTCAGGTTTTTCTCACAGTTTACTGTGATTGTCCAGTTACACATTAAATCAAGTCATTAACCACAACAATTTCATTCTCATTACTCATTCCACTGGTTCAATTTGCTTTCAGTCCCTGAATATGACTAATGTAATTTTTCAGTCTGATACTTTAGGGTGAATTTCTGCGCAGGTTCTCTCACTTTTCCATTGGTAACTTCAACAGAAGAGCTGCAGAAATCCCAGAAACACATTGTAAGCACCATTACACTGTTTGTCAGGGATTCCGCAGCTCTTCCACTGAACTTGCATAAGATGATGTAATTGATGTAATTGCCATTACAGAGACATGGTTGCAGGGTAACCAAAGCTGGGAACTGAATGTTCCAGGGTACTCAACATTTAGGAAGGACAGACAAAAAGGAAAAGGAGGTGGCGTAGCGCTGTTAATAAGGGATGAGATCGGTACGGTAGAGATAAAAGATCTTGGCTCGGCAGATTGTGATGTAGAACTGGAATCAGTTTGGGTGGAGCTAAGAAACAGCAAAAGGCGGAAAACATTGGTGGGAGTTGTGTATAGGTCACCAAACAGTAATGGTAATGTAGGGCACAGTATCAATCACGAGATTAGAAGTGCATGTAACAAGGACAATACAGTAATCATGGGGGACTTTAATCTACATATTGACTGGGCAAATCAAATTACCACTAATGGTGTGGAGGACGAATTCTTGAAATGCATGCAAGATGGTTTCCTGGATCAGTATGTGGAGGAACCAACCAGGGAACAGGCTATTCTGGATCTGGTACTGTGTAATGAGAAAGGGCTAATCAATAATCTTGTGGTAAAGGGGCCTTCAGGGACAAGTGGCCATACTATGATTGAATTTTACATTAAGTTTGAGAGTGATGTAGTCCAATCTGAAACTAAGGTCTTCAATCTAAACAGAGGAAACTACAAGGGTATGAGGGACAAGTTGGCCATGGTAGATTGGGAGACTACACTAAAAGGTATGAAGGTGGACATACAATGACTAACATTCAAGGAAATAATGCATAATTTGCAACAAACATATATTCCTCTAGGGCATAAAAACCCAAAAGGAAAAGTGATCCAATCATGGCTAACAAAAGAAATTATGATGCGGAGATGCCGGTGTTGGACTGGGGTGGACAAAAATGAGAAGTCGCACAACACCAGGTTATAGTCCAACAGTTTTATTTGAAATTACGAGCTTTCGGAGCTCTGCTCCTTCGTCAGGTACAGTGAGGGAATACAAATCGATTACAAAGTATATATAGACAGAGAACAATGTGTCTGCAGAGATACAATCTGTCAGGGAGGCATTACATCAAAGACACAGCAGAATACAGCTAAGACAATGAGGTGGGTCACAGGGGGTCCAACGTGTCAAATGCTGCAGTCTGCAGTTAAGCTTTTAACTTTTTTTTTAAAACTGGAAATCACATCTGTGAACAAGACAACGACGACTCTAGTCTGGACTCTAGTCTGGACTCTAGTCACGTCCTGTAGCGTGACATAAAACCGAGATCCCGGTTGAGGCCATCCTCATGGGTGCGGAACTTGGCTATCAGTTTCTGCTCGATGATTTTGCGTTGTCGTGTGTCTCGAAGGCCGCCTTGGAGAACGCTAACCCGCAGATCCGAGGCTGAATGTCCTTGACTGCTGAAGTGTTCCCCGACTGGGAGGTAACAATCCTGCCTGGCGATTGTTGCGCGGTGTCCGTTCATACGTTGTCTCAGTGTCTGCATGGTCTCGCCGATGTACCATGCCGCGGTGCATTCTTTCCTGCAACGTATGAGGTAGACAACGTTGGCCGAGTCACATGAGTATGTACCATGTACCTGGTGGGTAGTGTCCTCACGTGTGATGATGGTATCTGTGTTGATGATCTGGCATGTCTTGCAGAGGTTGCCGTGGCAGGGTTGTGTGGTGTCGTGGTCGCTGTTCTCCTGACAGCTGGGTAATTTGCTGCAAACGATGGTACTTTTGAGGTTAGGCGGCTGCTTGAAGGCGAGTAGTGGAGGCGTGGGGATGGCCTTAGCAAGGTGTTCGTCGTCATCGATGACATGTTGAGGGCTGCGAAGAACATGGCGTAGTTTCTCCGCTCCGGGGAAGTACTGGACGACGTAGGGTACTCTGTTGGTTGTGTCCCATGTTCGCCTTCTGAGGAGGTCTATGCGAAAAGAAATTAAAGCTAGTATTAAGTCAAAGGAGGAAGCTTATAAAGTTGCCAGAAAAAGCGGTCAGCCTAAGGATTGGGATCTTTTTAGAAATCAGCACAGGGGGACCAAGAAATTGATAAAGAAAGGGAAAATGGAATATGAGCACAAACTGGCGAAAAATATAAAAACGGATTGTAAAAGCTTCCATAGGTATGTGAAAAGGAAAAGACTGGTGAAGGTAAATGTAGGTCCTTTACAGTCAGAGACGGGAGAATTTATAATGGGGAATGAAGAAATGGCTGAGAAATTAAATAAATACTTTGTTTCTGTCTTCACGGAGGAAGACACAAAAAACCTCCCAGAAATACGAGAAAACCAAGAGTGTGATGAGAATGAGGAACTTAAAGAAATTATTATTAGTAAAAAAACAGTACTAGCAAAATTAATGGGACTAAAAGTCGATAAATCCCAAGGACCGGATGACCTACATCCTAGGGTTTTGAAAGAGGTGGCCATTGGAATAGTGGACGCATTGGTTGTCATCTTCCAAAATTCTATAGATTCTGGAACGGTTCCTGCAGATTGGAGGATGGCAAATGTAACCCCGCTATTTAAGAAAGGAGGGAGAGAGAAAACGGGGAACTACAGACCTGTTCGCCTCACATCAGTAGTTGGGAAAATGCTGGAATCTATTATAAAGGATGCAATAACTGGGCACTTAGAAACTAATAGTAAGATTGGGCAGAGTCAACATGGATTTATGAAAGGGAAATCCTGTTTGACATACCTATTGGAGTTCTTTGAGGATGTAACTAGTGGATTAGACAAAGGGGAACCAGTAGATGTGGTGTATCTGGATTTTCAGAAGGCCTTTGATAAGGTCCCACACAAGAGGTTGGTGAACAAAATTAGGGCACATGGAATTGGGGGTAATATACTAGCATGGATTGAGAATTGGTTAACAGACAGAAAACAAAGAATAGGGATAAACGGGTCTTTTTCAGGATGGCAGGCTGTGACTAGTGGGGTACCGCAAGGATCGGTGCTTGGGCCCCAGCTATTCACAATCTATATCAATGATTTGGATGAGGGGACGAAATGTAACAATTCCAAATTTGCTGATGATACAAAGCTAGGTGGCAGTGTCAGTTGCGAAGAGGATGTGAAGAGGCTTCAAGGGGATCTCGACAGGCTCAGTGAGTGGGCGAGAACATGGCAGATGGAATATAATGTGGATAAATGTGAAGTTATCCACATTGGTAGAAAAAACAGAAAGGCAGAGTATTTCCTAAATGGTGAAAGATTGGGGAATGCAGATGCTCAAAGGGACCTGGGTGTCCTTGTACATGAGTCACTGAAAGTGAATGTGCAGGTGCAGCAAGTCATTAGGAAGGCAAATGATATGCTGGCCTTCATTACAAGAGGATTTGAGTACAGGAGTAAAGAAGTCTTACTCCAATTATATAGGGCCTTGGTGAGACCACACCTGGAGTACTGTGTACAATTTTGGTCTCCTTACCTAAGGAAGGATATACTTGCCATAGAGGGAGTGCAACGAAGGTTCATGAGATTGATTCCTGGGATAGCGGGACTGTCGTATGAGAAGAGATTGAGTAAACTAGGCCTGTATTCTCTTGAATTCAGAAGAATGAGAGGGGATCTCATTGAAGCATACAGGGCTTGATAGGATGGATGCTGGGAGAATGTTTCCCTTGGCTGGGGAGTCTAGAACCAGGGGCCACAGCCTCATGATAAAGCGTAGGCCATTCAGGACTGAGATGAGAAGAAATTTCTTCACACAGAGGGTGGTGAATCTCTGGAATTCTCTACCCCAGAGGGCTGTGGAGGCTCAGTCATTGGGTATATTCAAAACAGAAGTCGATAGATTTCTGACTAGTAAGGGCATCAAGGGATATGGTGATAGGGCCGGTGAATGGAGTTGAGGCAGAAGATCAGCCATGATCTCATTGCATGGCGGAGCAGGCTCGAAGGGCCGAATGGCCTACTCCTGCTCCTATTTCTTATGTTCTTATGATTGTAAATCCACCCCTTTTCAATTACATTTAAAATCTGCTTAATTTTATGTATTACCTACACACACATCTTTTATTTGTCCAGTTACTGATACAAAATTCGATAGATTTGTGACTAAAGCACCAATAACTTCCCAACTAATGCACTTTTTTAATTATGTTCTTGATTGTATTAGTAGATGGAGTTATATTACTTAATGATAATTTTATTTAAATATTTCTTTGTCACTCATATATAACTTTTATTATATGATTGTACAGTAAAGATTCAACACGCACTATGTTAGATTAAACTTAAAATTTAATGTGGCCAGGATCACTTTAAGGATCCTGGCTTAAAACGCATCATGAATGACGTCATCAGACCCGCTCCATCTCATTGGGCCGGGTAATGCGCTGGGCGGGCTTAATAGGCCCCATTAAGGTAAGTTCATTTTGTACAGTGGGATGGAGCCAGCAGCGGGATCGGGCCGCCAAGCTAACGAAAAATGTGGGAGACCAGCCAGGAGTGCATTTGGAATAGTCAAGTCTAGCGGTAACAAAGGCATGGATGAGGGTTTCAGCAGCGGATGAGCTGAGGCAAGGGTGGAGACGGGCGATGTTACGGAGGTGGAAATAGGCGGTCTTTGTTATGCCGCGGATATGTGGTCAGAAGCTCATTTCAGGGTCAAATATGACACCAAGGTTGCGAACAGTGTGGTTCAACCTCAGACAGATGTTAGGGAGAGGGATGGATTTGGTGGCTAGGAATCGGAGTTTGTGGCGGGGACCAAAAACAATGGGCTGCATTTTGACACTGGGGCGGGTTGGGGTCGTGTCATCCACTTTTCGTGTTATCCACACGACTGCAATTGGATGTGGGAGATTGATGCGATTTTCACCTAATTGGGCAATTGAGTTCCAGCATGTGGGAACCCATGACCCAATTAGTGTTTTCAGTCTGAAAGTCGCCTCATTTGATGTCATCATTGCTGCTGCATTGAAGGTCTGCAAAGACTGCCTGGCCTTTGCTGTGAGAGGACCTGGATGCAAAATGAGCAGCAGCAGCCCTAAGTCTGCTCCCAGATATTTTTGCACCACCACTCCCAGATATGTCTCCTCCTCATCCATCCAGATACAGCCAGCCATCCAGCCAGCGATAGTCAGCTATCCAAATGTGCTCCCGCCAGGTTTCACATACGTGGTTCAGAACAGACGTGCTTCACATAGAAAAAGGGTTAAAATCACAAAGGCCTTTCAAAATGGCATTATAGAGGCAATTTAGTGCTTGTTAAGGGCCTTCACAGCCTATCCCGCCTCTTGGAGGCGGGGCGGAGTCGGGAACAGCAGACACAATTTAATGAAAATTGCGTGGAGGCGGGATGGAGGCGGGCTTGTGCCCGCCCACCAGTTTTCGCAATTTTAACACCCCACACGCCTCCAAACCCCCCTCCACGAGTCAATGAAAATCCAGCCCATTGGCTTCGGTCTTCCCAATATTTAATTGAGAAAATATCTGCTCATCCAGAACTTTAAAAAAATTCGTTCATGGGATGTGGGCGTCGCTGGCAAGGCCAGCATTTATTGCCCATCCCTAATTGCCCTTGAGAAGGTGGTGCTGAGCCGCCTTCTTGAACCTCTACAGTCCGTGTGGTGAAGGAACTCCCACAGTACTGTTAGGTAGGGAGTTCCAGGATTTTGACCCAGCGACGATGAAGGATCGGCGATATACTTCTAAGTCAGGATGGTGTGTAACTTGGAGGGAAACTTGGGGGTGGTGGTGTTCCCATGCGCCTGCTGCCCTTGTCCTTCTAGGTGGAAGAGGTCGCGGGTTTGGGAGGTGCTGCTGAAGAAGCCTTATCGAGTTGCTGCAGTGCATCTTGTAGATGGTGCACACTGCAGCCACGGAACGTCAATGGTGAAGGGAGTGAATGTTTAAGGTGGTGGATGGGGTGCCAATCAAGCGGGCTGCCTTGTCCTGGAGGGTGTCGAGCTTCTTGAGTGTTGTTGGAGCTGCACTCATCCAGGCAAGTGGAGAATATTCCATCACACTCTTGACTTGTGCCTTGTAGATGGTGGAAAGGCTTTGGGGAGTCAGGAGGTGAGACACTTGCCACAGAATACCCAGCCTCTGACCTGCTCTTGTTGCCACAGTATTTATGTGGCTGGTCCAGTTAAGTTTCTGGTCAATGGTGACTCCCAGGATGTTGATGGTGGGGGATTCGGCGATGGTAATGGCGTTGAATGTCAAGGGGCGGTGGTTAGACTCTTGCTTGTTGGAGATAGTCATTGCCTGGCACTTGTGTGGCGCGAATGTTACCTGCCACTTAACAGCTCAAGCCTGAACATTGTCCAGGTCTTGTTGCATGTGGGCATGGACTGCTTCATTATCTGAGTAGTTGTGAATGGCGCTGAACACTGTGCAGTCATCAGCGAACATCCCCATTTCTGACCTTATGTTGGAGGGAAGGTCATTGATGAAGCAGCTGAAGATGGTTGGGCCTAGGACACTGTCCTGAGGAACTCCTGCAGCGATGCCCTGGGGCTGTGATGATTGACCTTCAATCACCACAACCATCTTCCTTTGTGCTAGGTATGACTCCAGCCAGTGGAACATTTTCCCCCCGATTCCCATTGACTTCAGTTTTACTCGGGCTTCTTGATGCCACTCGGTCAAATGCTGCCTTGATGTCAAGGGCAGTCACTCCCACCTCACCTCTGGAATTCAGCTCCCTTGTCCATGTTTGGACCAAGGCTGGAATGAGGTCGGGAGCCTGAGTGGTCTTGGCGGAACCCAAACTGGGCATCAGTGAGCAGGTTATTGGTGAGTAAGTGCCGCTTGATAGCACTGTCGACGACACCTTCCATCACTTTGCTGATGATTGAGAGTAGACTGATGGGGCGGTAATTGGCCGGGTTGGATTTGTCCTGCTTTTTGTGGACAGAACATACCTGGGCAGTTTTCCACATTGTCGGGTAGATGCCAGTGTTGTAGCTGTACTGGAACAACTTGGCTAGAGGCACGGCTAGTTCTGGAGCACAAGTCTTCAGCATGATAGCCGGGATGTTGTCGGTGGCCCATAGCCTTTGCTGTATCCAGTGCGCTCAGCCGTTTCTTGATATCATGTGGAGTGAATCGAATTGGCTGAAGACTGGCTTCTGTGATGGTAGGGACCTCAGGAGTATGCCGATATGGATCACCACTCGGCACTTCTGGCTGAGGGAGGGCGGTAGGTGGTAATCAGCAGGAGGTTTCCTTGCCCATGCTTGACCTGAAGCCATGAGACTTCATGGGGTCCAGAGTCAATGTTGAGGACTCCCAGGGCCACTCCTTCCCGACTGTATACCACTGTACCGCCACCCGTGGTGGGTCTGTCCTGCCGGTGGGACAGGACATACCCAGAGATGGTGATGGAGGAGTTTGGGACTGGATGTCGGACAAGCAGTCTGACAATTTAGAGACCGTGGAGGAGTTGAGAGAAGTGGTGGTGAGGTAGAGCTGGGTGTCGTCAGCATACATGTGGAAACTGACACTGTGTTTTCAGATGATGTCACCAAGGGCCAGCATGAAGCTGAGAAATTGGGTGGGGGACACCAGAGGTAACGATATGGGAGCAGTGTGTCATAGGCAGGTGCTGCCTCCAGCCTGCGCTCCTCTTTAACACCACTCGCTGAGAGCGAATTCCTTACTGCCACAGAAGGCTGTGGAGGCCAAGTCACTGAATATATTTAAGAAGGAGATAGATTGATTTCTAGACACAAAAGGCATCAAGGGGTATGGGGAGAGAGTGGGAATATGGTATTGAGATAGAGGATCAGCCATGATCATATTGAATGGCGGAGCAGGCTCGAAGGGCCGAATGGCCGACTCCTGCTCCTATTTTTCTGTTTCTATCTCATTGTCCAGATGCTGACTGACTTGCCGTCGAATTCCAGCACGTTCTGTTTTTAGTTCAGATTTCTGCTTTTGCAGCTTGTCCACAGCAAGTTGTGCCGAGCACTCAAAGAATCTGCAAAGGGATATAGACAGGCTAAGTGAGTGGGCAAACATTTGGCAGATGGAATATAACGTGGGAAAGTGTGAGGTTATCCACTTTGGCAGGAAAAATAAAAAAGCAAACTATTATTTAAATGGAGAGAGATTACAAAATGCTACAATTCAGAGGGACCTGGGGGTCCTTGTGCATGAAACACAAAAAGGTAGTATACAGGTACAGCAAGTAATCAAAAAGGCAAATGGAATGTTGGCCTTTATTGCAAGGGGGTTGGAGTATAAAAGCAGGGAAGTCCTGCTACAACTGTACAAGGTATTGGTGAGACCACACTTTGAGTACTGTGTACAGTTTTGGTCTCCTTATTTAAGGAATAAGGAATAAGGAATACTTGCATTGGAGGCAGTTCAGAGACGATTCACTAGGTTAATTCCAGAGATGAGGGGGTTGACTTATGAGGAAAGGTTGAGCAGGCTGGGCCTATACTCATTGGAATTTAGAAGAATGAGAGGTGATCTTATCGAAACATATAAGATACTGAGGGGGCTCGACAAGGTAGATGCAGAGAGGATGTTTCCCCTCGTGGGGAAATCTAGAACTCGGAGGCATAGTTTCAGAATAAACGGGTCGCCCTTTTAGAACTGAGATGAGGAGGAACTTCTTCTCTCAGAGGGTCGTAAATCTGTGGAATTCTCTGCCCCAGAGAGCTGTGGAGGCTGGGTCATTAAATACATTTAAGGTGGAGATAGACAGATTTTTGCAAGATAAGGGAGTGAAGGGTTATGGGGAGCAGGTAGGGAAGTGGCTTTGAGCCCAAGATCAGCCATGATCATATTGAATGGCGGAGCAGGCTCGAGGGGCCAAGTGGCCTGTTCCTGCTTCTATTTCTTATTTTCTTATGTTCTGTCTGTCTGTCAGTCTGACTATTGTGCTCTCTTTCTCTCTCCCTCTCTCTTTCTCTCTTTTTCTCTCTCTTTCTCTCTCTCTCTCTCTCCCTCTCTCTTTCTCTCTTTTTCTCTCTCTCTCCCTGTCTTTTTCTCTGTCCCTGTCTCTCTCTCTTTTTCTCTCTCTCTCTCTATGTCTCTCTGTCTCTCTCTCTCTCCTTCACTCTCCTTGTCTCTCTCACTGTCTCTCTCTCTGTCCCTGTCTCTCTCTCTCTCCCTCATTCTCACTCTCCCTGTCTCTCTCTCTGTCTCTCTCTCCCTCACTGTCCCTGTCTCTCTCTCTCTCTCTCTCTTTCTCTCCCCACTCTCTGGTACTGACCACTATTCCTGAAGAGTCTGGCGCAGGTCAGCTTGGGTCAGTTGTGCCCTGGTCTCAGAGTTGAGTTTGGATTCTCTCTGACCCACGGGATGAGAGCCAGGCTGTGCCTGCGGTCGTTGTTCCTCGCCTGTTTGACCTTCTGTGCCCACCTGGCAGAGATTGTGCCAGCAGCAGCTGATGCCTCTGTCCAGACCCGCAGCAGCACCAAGTGGTAGCGTGTGTTTGCCTCAAGCCTGTTTCTTTCCAACAATAATAAAGATGCTGTGGGAGAGCATCTGAATCCCGATGTTATAATAAAGTGGACAAGCTGCAAAAGCAGAAATCTGAACTAAAAACAGAACGTGCTGGAATTCGACGGCAAGTCAGTCAGCACCTGGACAATGAGATAGAAACAGAAAAATAGGAGCAGGAGTCGGCCATTCGGCCCTTCGAGCCTGCTCCAACATTCAATATGATCATGGCTGATCCTCTATCTCAATACCATATTCCCACTCTCTCCCCATACCCCTTGATGCCTTTTGTGTCTAGAAATCTATCTATCTCCTTCTTAAATATATTCAGTGATTGAGCCTCCACAGCCTTCTGTGGTAGAGAATTCCACAGGTTCACCACCCCCTGAGTGAAGAAATTTCTCCTCATCTCAGTCTGAGACTGTGACCCCTCGTTCTAGACCCCCCAGCCAGGGGAACCATCCTCCTGCATCCAGTCTGTCTAGCCCTGTCAGAATTTTATACTTTTCAATGAGATCCCCTCTCATTCTTCTAAACTCTAGTGAATACAGGCCTGTCGACCTAATCTCTCCTCATACGACAGTCCTGCCATCCCAGGAATCAGTCTGGTGAACCTTCACTGCACTCCCTCTATGGCAAGTATATCCTTTCTTAGGTAAGGAGACCAAAACTGCACACAGTACTCCAGGTGTGGTCTCACCAAGGCCCTGTACAACTGTAGTAAGACATCCTTGCTCCTGTACTCAAATCCTCTTGCAATGAAGGCCAACATACCATTTGCCTTCCTAACTGCTTGCTGCACCTGCATGTTTGCTTTCAGTGACTGGTGTACAAGGACACCCAGGTCCCTTTGTACATCAACATTTCCCAATCTATCACCATTTAAATAATACTCTACCTTTCTGTTTTTCCTACCAAAGTGGATAACTTCACATTTATCCACGTTATACTGCATCTGCCATGTATTTTCCCACTCACTCAACTTGTCCAAATCGCCTTGAAGCCTCTTTGTAACCTCCTCACAACTCACAAACCTACCTAGTTTTGTGTCATCAGCAAACTTGGAAATATTACATTTGGTTCCCTCATCCAAATCATTGATATATATTGTGAATAGCTGGGGCCCAAGCACTGATCCCTGCAGGTACCCCACTAGTCACCGCCTGTCACCCCGAAAAAGACCCATTTATTCCTACTCTCTGTTTCCTGTCTGTTAACCAATTTTCAATCCATGCCAGTATATTACCCGCAATCCCATGTGCTTTAATTTTGCACACTAACCTCTTATGTGGGACTTTATCAAAGGCCTTCTGAAAATCCAAATACACCACATCCACTGGTTCTCCCTTATCTATTCTACCAGTTACATCCTCAAAAAGCTCCAGTAGGTTTGTCAAACACAATTTCCCTTTCATAAATCCATGCTGACTTTGTCTAATCCCGTTGATATTTTCTAAGTGTCCTGTTATCACATCCTCTGTAATAGACTCTAGCATTTTCCCTACTACTGATGTTAGGCTAACCGGTCTGTAGTTATCTGTTTTCTCTCTCCCTCCTTTTTTAAATAGTGGGGATACATTTGCCACCCTCCAATCTGCAGGAACTGTTCCATAATCTATAGAATTTTGGAAGATGACAACCAATGCATCCACTATTTCCATGGCTACCTCTTTTAGTACTCTGGGATGCAGATTATCAGGCCCTGGGGATTTATCGGCTTTCAGTCCCATTAATTTCTCCAGCACTATTTTTTTACTAATACTAATTTCCTTTAATTCCTCCTTCTCACTAGACCCTTGGTTCCCTGGCATTTCTGGAAAGTTATTTGTGTCCTCTTCCGTGAAGACAGAACCAAAGTGTTTGTTTAATTGCTCTGCCATTTCCTTGTTCCCCATTATAAATTCTCCCGTTTCTGACTGTAAGGGACCTACATTTGTCTTCACTAATCTTTTTCTTTTTACATACTTGTAGAAGCTTTTACAGTCCGCTTTTATGTTCCTTGCAAGTTTACTCTCATACTCTATTTTTCCCCTCTTAATCAATCTCTTGGTCCTTTTTTGCTGAATTCTAACCTGCTCCCAATCCTGAGGCTTGCTACTTTTTCTGGTAACTTTATATGACTCCTCTTTGGATCTAATACTATCCTTAATTTCTGTTGTTAGCCATGGTTGAGCCGCTTTTCTTTTTGTGTTTTTGCGCCAGAAAGGAATGTATAACTGTTGCATTTCATGCATTTGTTCCTTAAATGTTAGCCATTGC
This sequence comes from Squalus acanthias, assembly GCA_030390025.1. Taxonomy (NCBI): domain Eukaryota; kingdom Metazoa; phylum Chordata; class Chondrichthyes; order Squaliformes; family Squalidae; genus Squalus; species Squalus acanthias. The sequence continues at coordinate 262,102,907 of CM059425.1, forward strand.
CTATCCACCGTCATGCCTTTTAATGAAGCTCCCCAATCTATCATAGCCAACTCACTCCTCATACCTTCGTAGTTTCCTTTGTTTAGATTTAGGACCCTAGTTTCAGATTGGACTACTTCACTTTCCATCTTAATGAAGAATTCTATCATGTTATGGTCACTCTTCCCTAAAGGACCCCGCACAACAAGATTATTAATTAACCCCTTCTCATTGCACAATACCCAATCTAGGATAGCCTGTTCCCTAGTTGGCTCCTCAACGTACTGGTCTAAAAAGCGATCTTGTACACACTCCAGAAATTCATCCTCCACAGTATTATTGCTAATTTGGTTTGGCCAGTCTATATGTAGATTAAAGTCACCCATGATTACTGCAATACCCTTGTTACATGCATCTTTAATTTCCTGTTTGATGGCATCCCCTACATTACCACTACTGTTTGGAGGCCTATAGACAACTCCCACCAATGTTTTCTACCCCTTGGTGCTTCTTAGCTCCACCCAAACGGATTCTACATCTTGATTTTCTGAGCCAGTATCCTTTCTCACTATTGCTCTGATTTCATCCTTTACTAACAATGCCACCCCACCTCCTTTTCCTTTTTGCCTGTCCTTCCTAAATATCGAATATCCTTGGATATTCAGTTCCCAGCCTTGGTCACCCTGCAGCCATGTCTCCGTAATCGCAATTATATCGTATCCGTTTACATCTATTTGCGCAGTTAATTCGTCTACCTTATTACGAATGCTTCGTGCATTCAGATACAGTGCCTTTAGATTTGTCTTTTTAACATTTTTAGACATCTTAACATTTTTTTGTACTATGGCCTTATTTGTCTTATTACCATTTTTTCTTACCCAGACCCTATTTGTTAGTGCACTCTTTTGTTTGTACGCTCTGTCCCTTCCTGACACAATCTGGTTTTCCTTACCCCAATCACTTTCCTGCACTGCTTCCTTGTCTTTTCTTTTTAGCATTCTAGATTTCTCTCCACCGGGACCCTCCCCCCACTTATTTAGTTTATTTAGTAATCATGGCTGATCTGTGACCTAACTCCACATACCCACCTCTGGCCCATATCCCTTAATACCTTTGGTTAACAAAAATCTATCAATCTCAGATTTAAAATTAACAATTGATCTAGCATCAATTGCAATTTGCGGAAGGGAGTTCCAAATTTCTACCACCCTTTGTGTGTAGAAGTGTTTCCTAATTTCACTCCTGAAAGGTCTGGCTCTAATTTTTAGACGATGTCCCCCTAGTCCTAGAATCCCCAACCAGCGGAAATAGTTTCTCTCTATCTACCCTATCTGTTCCCCTTAATATCTTGAAAACTTCGATCAGATCACCCCCTTAACCTTCTAAATTCTAGGGAATACAACCCTAATTTGTTTAAACTCTCCTCGTAACTTAACCCTTGGAACCCGGGTATCATTCTGGTAAACCCACGCTGCACTCCCTCCAAGGCCAATATATCCTTCCTAAGATGTGGTGCCCAGAACTGCTCACAGTGCTCCAGGTGTGGTCTAACCAGGGCTTTGTATATCTGCAGCATAACTTCTACCCCCTTGTATTGATATCAGCACCTTTCATATTTGGGGACAACCTGAACAGCTTTACAGATAATGAGTTAGATGGATAAAGAAAGAGAGATGGATAGGGAGAGAGAAAGATGGAGAGAGAGAGAGAGAGAGAGAGAGAACAAGATGGGTAGATAGAGAGTGAGAGAGAGATAGAGAGAGAGAGAACAAGATGGGTAGATAGAGAGTGAGAGAGAGATAGAGAGAGAGAGCGATAGATAGAGAGAGAGCGAGATGGAGAGGGAGAGAGAGTGAGATGGATAGATAGAGAGTGAGGGAGATAGATAGACATTGTACTGCCAACATGCAGAGCTGTTCAATCGGATTGCAGAGAGTAGACTGAGTTAAATATCAAGTCTCTCTGTGCTTCAGGAACTCGCGCTCCTGCTGCACAGTGTGTTGTGGTTCAGTCTCCCCAGGGGAGCTGTAGCTGTACGCTGAGAATGCCAGCCAGCATTTAGACTGAATACTCAGAGGAGAGAAAAGGCTTTCAAAAGGAGTTAAGCTCCTAATGCTTTCTAAATGCAGCAGGAAGCCGCTTGTGTTTAATTTATAACAGGGGCTTTCAAGAGAAATGTGTGCAGAAAGTGGGGAGTCTGAAAGCACTGACTGGAACCGTGTGTTATGAAATGATTTACACTGGTGCCTGGGACCCTCCCATCCAGCACCAGGTCACTTTGTCTCTTGTTTTCAAATCTCCCCTTCCAATTTTTCCCCATTCCTTTCCCTCAGGAGCTGACTCCTGGACTTATTCATTCCTGGGATGTGGGCGTCGCTGGCAAGGCCGGCATTTATTGCCCATCCCCAATCGCCCTCGAGAAGGTGGTGGTGAGCCGCCATTTCAGAGGGCAGTTAAGAGTCAACCACATCTGCATATAGGCAACAGTGACCATAATATAACAGGCTTTAAGATGATAATAGAGAAGGACAGAAGTATGACAAAAACCAGGTTAATAGAGTGGAGAAAAGCTGATTTTGAGGGGCTGAGAATAGAACTTGGGAAGATAAAATGGGCAACAATATTGGCAAACAACAATGTAGAACGACAATGGGAAACATTTAAAACGGTGTTCAACAGAGTCCAGGAAAAATATATTCCATGAAAAGGAAAGAACAAACTAAACACTAATGAGCCACCATGGAAGAATAAAGACATAAGGGAACAATTGAGGGTAAGGAAAGAGGCGTACATTAAGTACATAGACAGCAGGGGAGTGCGAATACGAAGGGATTAGGAGATAAGTCAAAAAAAAATTAGGAAGGCAAAGAGGAACTATGAAATTAAATTATCAAGGAACATAAAACAAAATAGTAAAATATTTTATAGGCACATCAATAAAAAAAGGAAGGTAGGGATGGGACAGGACAATACCACAGGTAATGATAGGGAGATGGCAGAGACATCAAATAATTATTTTGCTTCAGTATTTACCAGGGAGATAAAACAGGTGGAGATGACATTGGATGATGAGATTAGTAATGAGATAAGTGCATTTAAAATTTTAAAAAGGGGATATATTAAACCCCTGGTCCGGATGGATTGCATCCACGCTTTTTAAAAGAATCTAGGGAAGAGATAGCAGAGGCATCACTACACATATTTAATAATTCATTAGAAAAAAGTGTAGTGCCAGAGGACTGGTGGATAGCTAACATAATACCTATATTTAAGAAGGGAGATAAAACATGTCCAGGGAATTATAGACCAGTCAGCTTAACATCGGTGGTAGGAAAAATAATGAAATCCCTACTAAGGGAGAGAATAGAAGAACATCTAGAAATGAAAAGTATAATAATGAATAGTCAGCATGGATTTCAAAAGGGAAAATTTTGCTTGCCCAACCTCATTGAATTTTTTGCAGAGGTAACAGAGAGAGTAAACAATGGTAATGCAGTACATGTAATTTATCTAGATTTTCAAAAGGCCTTCGATCAGGTACCCCATAATAGACGAATAAATAAGGTCAGAGAATGCGGAGTCAGGGGACAAGTAGCAGAATGGATTGCTGGCTGGCTTCAAGACAGAAAGCAGAGAGTAGGAGTAAAAGTTAGCTATTCACAGTGGCAGAAGGTGGGTAGTGGTGTTCCACAAGGATCTGTGCTGGGACCACTGCTGTTCACAATTTACATTAACAATTTAGACTTTGGAATCAAAAACACAATTTCTAAATTAGCGGATGATACCAAATTGGGGGGGATAGTCAATACTGAGGAGGACTGCAACAAATTACAGGAGGACATTAATAAACTCGCAGAATGGGCATATAATTGGCAAATGAAGTTCAACACAGATAAATGTGAGGTATTACATTTTGGTAGGAAGAATAGGGAGGTCACTTATTACTTGGAGGGTGCGAGTCTAGGTGGGGTAGAGGAATAAAGGGATCTGGGAGTACAAATACACAAATCACTAAAAGTTGCGACACAGGTTAGCAAGGCCATAAAAAAAGCAAACCAAGCACTAGGGTTTATTTCTAGAGGGATAGAATTGAAAAGTAGTGAAGTTTTGCTAAACCTGTACCGAACCTTGGTTAGACCACACTTAGAGTACTGCATACAATTCTGGTCGCCATATTATAAAAAGGATATAGAGGCACTGGAGAGGGTGCAGAGAAGATTTACAAGGATGATACCAGAAATGCGAGGGTACACCTATCAGGAAAGGATGAACAGGCTGGGTCTCTTTTCTCTTGAAAAGAGAAGGCTGAAGGGTGACCTAATAGAGGTCTTTAAAATCATGAAAGGTTTTGATAGAGTGGATACAGAGAGAATGTTTCCACTTGTGGGGAAGAGCAAAACTAGAGGCCATCAATATAAGATAGTGACCAAGAAATCCAATAGAGAATTTAGAAGAAACTTCTTTACCCAGAGAGTGGTGAGAATGTGGAACTCGCTACCACAGGGAGTGGTTGAAGCGAATAGTATAGATGCATTTAAGGGGAGGCTGGACAAGCACATGAGGGAGAAGGGAATAGAGGGTTATGCTGATAGAGTTAGATGAGGAAAGACGGGAGGAGGCTCGACTGGAGCATAAACGCCGGCATGGACTGGTTGGGCCGAATGGCCTGTTTCTGTGCTGTATATCCTATGTAATCCATATATAGTCACATATAGGTCACAGACCGGGTAAGGACGGCAGATTTCCTTCCCTAAAGGACATTAGTGAACTAGATTGGTTTTTACAACAATCCGATAGATTCCAGATTTATTTAATGAACGGAATTTAAATTCCCCAGCTGCCGTGGTGGGATTTAAACTCACGTCTACCGGATCATTAGTCCAGGCCTCTGGATTACCAGTCCAGTAACAGAACCACCATGCTGCCGTACCTCGCTGTACCGCTGTTAACTGAACACTAGATGGCGCCCCTGTTGCCTGTAAGCACATCGCAGCCACGACACTCCGAGGCCTTCTCTGGTCTTGCTTTCGTTACTCTTTCACTGAATATTCTAAAGGGCCTGGAAATAAAAGCAGCCGGTTATTAACGCACCGGTTTGAGCGCTTAAAAGGAAAAAATTTTACTAGGCCTTCGAAGAACAAAGACTTGCATTTCTACAGCGCCTTTCACAACCTCAGGACGTCCCAAAACACTTTAAGTGTGGTCACTGTTGTAATGTAGGAAAAGCGGCAGCCAAATTATGCACAGAAAGCTCCCACAAACAGCAACGTGATAATGACCAGATAAACGTTTTTTTTAAATTCGTTTATGGGATGTGGGCGTCGCTGCCAAGGCCAGCATTTATTGCCCATTCCGTGTGGTGAAGGTACTCCCACAGTGCTGTTGGGGAGGGAGTTCCAGGATTTTGACCCAGCGACGATGAAGGATCAGCGATATACTTCTAAGTCAGGATGGTGTGTGACTTGGAGGGGAACTTGGAGGTGGTGGTGTTCCCATGCGCCTGCTGCCCTTGTCCTTCTAGGTGGAAGAGGTCGCGGGTTTGGGAGGTGCTGCCGAAGAAGTCTTGGCAAGTTGCTGCAATTCATCTTGTAGATGGTACACACTGCAGCCATGGTGCGCCGGTGGTGGAGGGAGTGAATGTTTAAGGTGGTGGATGGGGTGCCAATTAAGCGGGCTGCTTTGTCCTGGATGGTGTCGAGTTTCTTGAGTGTTGTTGCAGCTGCACTCATCCAGGCAAGTGGAGAGTATTCCATCACACTCCTTACTTGTGCCTTGTCGATGGTGGAACGGCTTTGGGGAGTCAGGAGGTGAGACACTCGCTGCAGAATACCCAGCCTCTGACCTGCTCTTGTGGCCACAGTATTTATGTGGCTGGTCCAGTTAAGTTTCTGGTCAATGGTGACCCCCAGGATGTTGATGGTGGGGGATTCGGCGATGGTAATGCCATTGAATGTCAAGGGGAGGTGGTTAGACTCTCGTTTGTTGGAGATAGTCATTGCCTGGCACTTCTGTGGTGCGAATGTTACCTGCCACTTATCAGCCCAAGCCTGAACGTCATCCAGGTCTTGTTGCATACGGGCATGGATTGTTTCATTATCTGTGGAGTTGTGAATGGCGCTGAACACTGTGCAGTCATCAGCGAACATCCCCATTTCTGACCTTATGTTGGAGGGAAGGTCATTGATGAAGCAGCTGAAGATGGTTGGGCCTAGGAAACTGCCCTGAGGAAAACCTGCAGCGATGTCCTGGGGCTGTGATGATTGACCTTCAACCACCACAACCATCTTCCTTTGTGCTAGTTATGACTCCAGCCAGTAGAGTTTTCCCCGATTCCCATTGACTTCAGTTTTACTAGGATTCTTGATGCCAGACTCGGTCAAATGCTACCTTGATGTCAAGAGCAGTCACTCTCACCTCACCTCTGGAATTCAGCTCCTTTGTCCATGTTTGGACCAAGGCTGTAATGAGGTCGGGAGCCGAGTGGTCTTGGTGGAACCCAAATTGGGCATCAGTGAGCAGGTTATTGGTGAGTAAGTGCCACTCGATAGCACTGTCGATGACACCTTCCATCACTTTGCTGATGATTGAGAGTAGACTGATGGAGCGGTAATTGGCCGAGTTGGATTTGTCCTGCTTTTTGTGGACAGGACATACCTGGACAGTTTTCCACATTGTCGGATAGATGCCAGTGTTGTAGCTGTACTGGAACAGCTTGGCTAGAGGCGCGGATAGTTCTGGAGCACAAGTCTTCAGCACGATAGCCGGGATGTTGTCGGGGCCCATAGCCTTTGCTGTATCCAGTGCGCTCAGCCGTTTCTTGATATCACATGGAGTGAATCGAATTGGCTGAAGACTGGCTTCTGCGATGGTGGGGACCTCAGGAGGGGGCTGATATGGATCATCCACTCGACACTTCTGGCTGAAGTTGGTTGCAAACGCTTCAGCCTTGTCTTTTGCACTCACGTGCTGGGCTCCACCATCATTGAGGATGGGGATATTCATGGAGCCTCCTCCTCCCGTTAGTTATTTAATGGTCCACCACCATTCACGACTGGATGTGGCAGGACTGCAGAGCTTTGATCTGATCCGTTGATTGTGGGATCACTTATTCCTGTCTATAGCATGCTGCTTCCGTTGTTTAGCATGCTTGTTGTCCTGTGTTGCAGCTTCCCCAGGTTGGCACGTCATTTTTAGGTACGCCTGGTGCTGCTCCTGGCATGCTCTTCTACACTCCTTATTGAACCAGGGTTGGTCCCCTGGCTTGATGGTAATGGTAGAGTGAGGGATATGCCAGGCCATGAGGTTACAGATTGTGGTGGAATACAATTCTGCTGCTGCTGATGGCCCACAGCACCTCATGGATGCCCAGTTTTGAGCTGCTAGATCTGTTCTGAATCTATCCCATTTAGCACGGTGGTAGTGCCACACAACACGATGGAGGGTGTTCTCAGTGTGAAGACAGGACCTTGTCTCCACAATGATTGTGCAGTGGTCACTGCTACCAATGCTGTCATGGACAGATGCATCTGCGACAGGTAGATTGGTGAGGACGAGGTCAAGTAGGATTTTTTCTCGTGTTGGTTGACTCACCACCTGTCGCAGGTGATAAATATTGGCACCAGGACACCAGGGAGAACTTCCCTGCGAAATAGTGCCACGGGATCTTTTACATCCGCCTGAGACGGAGCCTCGGCTTAATGTCTCATCCGAAAGACGGCACCTCTGACAGTGCAGCACTCCCTCAGCACTGCATTGGAGTGTCAGCCTGGAATTTTGTGCTCAAGTCTCTGGAGTGGTTTTATGACTCCCCCGACCTTCTGACTCAGAGGCGAGAGCGCTGCCCACTGAGCCACGGCTGACACCGTGACGCAGACAGATGTTTATTAGGACACAACAGCCTCAGTCAGTTGGTCGTTCGCTCTCTGTGGATCCAGACCGTGAGCCTGGGAATGTGCCACCGCCCTCGCCCCCACCCGCGCCCCGCCCCACCCCGCCCTCGCCCTCGCCCCCGCCCTCGCCCCCGCCCCGCCCATGCCCTCGCCCCCGCCCCCGCCCCCGCCCTCGCCCCCGCCCCTGCCCACGCCCTCGCCCCCGCCCTCGCCTGCCCTCGCCCCCGCCCTCGCCCCCGCCCTCGCCCCCGCCCCGTCCCCGCCCTCGTCCCCGCCATCGTCCCCACCATCGCCCCACCCCCAGCCCCGCCCTCGCCCTCGCCCCCGCCCTCGCCCCGCCCTCACTCCCGCCCCGCCCCCGCCCTCGCCACCGCCCCGCCCTTTCCCCGCCCCCGCTCCCGCCCTCGCTCCGCCCCCCGCCCTCTCCCCGCCCTCGCCCCACTCCCGCTCCCGCCCTCGCCCCTGCCCCTGCCCCGCCCCCGCCCTCGCCCCGCCCCCGCCACGTCCCCGCCCTCGTCCCGGCCCCACCCCCGCTCCCGCCCTCGCTATCGCGATACTGAATTTCCCCCCCTATGACTCCATGGAATTCCCAGCCCCGTATCGGGAGTTGGGTTACCAACTCTGGTTGGATGTGGCAGTGTGGACCTGGGAGGAGCGGCGAGGCGGCGGGTACCAACTCAGCACCAGCAGAATTTTCAAAGAGTGACATCAGAAGTCAAAAGTGACGTCGGCACAAGGGGAGGGAGCTGATTGGTGAGTATCTGGTAAGTGTTTTTACTTGGCTTTCTTAAAGTTTTTAAGGTTATTCCAGCTAGGTTAATAAATTAGAAGTTAATTAGAGGTATGGCAGGGCAGCTCACACCCGTGGACTGCACATCCTGGGCCATGTGGGAAGTCCTGGTCACCTCCCGTGGTCTGGACAACCACATGTGCGGGAAGTATCGCCAGCTACAGCAGCTCGAGCACCGGGTTACGGAGCTTGAGCGGCAGCTGCAGTCACTGCTGTGCATCCGCGAGGCTGAGAGCTACGTGGATAGCACGTTTCGGGAGGTGGTCCCCCCGCAGCTTAAGAGTGTGCAGGCAGAGAGGGAATGGGTGACCGCCAGACAGAAGAGGAGGACCAGGCAGGTAGTGCAGGAGTCCCCTGAGCCCATCTTGCTCACCAACCAGTATTCGGTGCTGAGTACTGGTGAGGGCTATGCTTCCTCTGGGGAGTGCAGCCAGAGCCAAGTCCACAGCACCATGGAAGGCTCAGCTGCACAGGCGGGGGGGAAGAGGGGAGGGAGAGCAATAGTGATAGGGGATTCAATAGTTAGGGGAGCAGACAGGCGTTTCTGCGGCCGCAGACGTGACTCCAGGATGATATGTTGCCTCCCTGGTTCCAGGGTCAAGGATGTCACTGAACGGCTGCAGGGCATTCTGAGGGGGGAGGGTGAACAGCCAGAGGTCGTGGTCCATATCGGTACCAACGACATAGGTAGGAAGAGGGATGAGGTCCTGCAGGCAGCGTTTAGGGAGCTAGGAAAGAGGTTAAAAAGCAGGACCTCAAAGGTAGTAATCTCCGGATTACTACCAGTGCCACGTGCTAGTGAGTACAGAAATAGAAAGATAGAGCAGATGAATGCGTGGCTGGAGAGATGGTGTAGGAGGGAGGGCTTTAGATTCCTGAGGAATTGGAACCATTTCTGGGGGAGGTGGGACCTCTACAAGCCAAACGGGTTGCACCTCAACGGGAATGGGACCAATATCCTCGCGGGAGGGATTGCTAGTGCTGTTGGGGAGGGTTTAAACTAGCTTGGCGGGGGGTGGGAACCTAAGTATAGAGTCAATAGGGAGGGAAGAAAAACTGGAATTGGAAAACAAAAATGTAGAAAGTAAATTGGAAGGACAGAGGAATCAAGGGCTAGATAGTAGTCAACAAGGAGGTTTGCCTGTACTAAATGGTATATACTTCAATGCAAGGAGTATTGCGAACAAGGCAGATAAGCTGAGGGCACAGGTAGATACCTGGGACTATGATATTATAGCTATTACAGAGACGTGGCTGAAATAGGGGCAGGTATGTCAGCTCAACATTCCTGGATTAGAGGATTTTCAGACGGGATAGAGAGGGAGTTAAAAAGGGAGGGGGGGTCACGGTATTGATTAAAGAAACTATTACAGCTGTGAGAGGGATGATATGTTGGAGGGATCATCAAACGAGGCCATATGGGTCAAATTGAAAAACAAAAAAGGGGCGATCACACTGCTGGGAGTGTACTACAGACCCCCAAACAGTGAGAGGGAGATAGAAGAACAAATATGTCGACAAATTTCTGAGAAGTGCAAAAACTATAGGGCAGTAATAGTAGGGGATTTCAACTACCCCAATATTAACTGGGATAAAATTAGTGTGATGGGTATAGAGGGTGCAGAATTCCTAAAATGCATCCAGGAGAACTTTTTTAGCCAGTATGTAGCAAGCCCAACAAGGGAGGGGGCAGTTCTGGACTTAGTTTTAGGGAATGAAGCTGGGCAGGTAGAAGGCGTATCAGTGGGGGAGCCTTTTGGTGCTAGTGACCATAATGCTGTTAGATTTAAGGTAGTTATGGAAAAGGACAAGGATAGACCAGGAATAAAAATTCTAAATTGGGGAAAAGCAAATTTTGCTAAACTCAGAGGGGATTTAGCCATAATGGACTGGAAACAGCTACTTGAAGGTAAATCAGTGTCAGAGCAGTGGGAGGCATTCAAGGAGGAGATCCAGAGGGTTCAGAGCAAACATGTGCCCTTAAAGAAAAAAGGTGGGACTAACAAATCTAGATCCCCCTAGATGTCTAGAGACATACAGGGGAGGATAAAGAAAAAAAGGGAGGCGTATGACAGATACCGAGGGCTAAATACTCCAGAATCTTTAGAGGAGTATAGAAAGTGCAGGGGTGCAATTAAAAAGGATATTAGGAAAGCAAAGAGAGAGCATGAAAAATTCTTGGCAAGTAAAATCAAGGAAAACCCAAAGATGTTTTATAAATATATTAAGAGTAAGAGGATAACTAAAGAAAGGGTAGGGCCTATTAGAGATCATGAGGGTAATCTGTGTGTGGAGGCAGGAGATGTCAGCAGGGTTCTTAATGAATACTTTGCATCTGTTTTCACAAAGGAGAGGGGCGAAGCAGACATTGCTATCAGGGGGGAGGAGTGTGAAATATTAGATGAAATAAACATAGTTAGAGAGGAAGTATTAAGGGGTTTAGCAGCTTTAAAAGTGGATAAATCCCCAGGCCCGGATGAAATGTATCCCAGGCTGTTAAGCGAAGCAAAAGAGGAAATAGCAGAGGCCCTGACCATCATTTTCCAATCCTCTCTGGCTTCAGGTGTGGTGCCGGAGGACTGGAGGACTGCTAATGTGATACCCTTGTTTAAAAAGGGAGAAAAGGATAGACTGAGTAATTATAGGCCAGTCAGCCTAACCTCGGTGGTGGGAAAATTATTGGAAAGAATTCTGAAGGACAGGATAAATCTTCATTTAGAAAGACACGGATTAATCAAGGATAGTCAACTCAGATTTGTTAAGGGAAGGTCATATCTGATAAACTTGATTGAATTTTTTGAGGAGGTAACAAGGAGGGTAGATGAGGGTAGTGCATTTGATGTAGTGTATATGGACTTTAGCAGGGCTTTTGATAAGGTTCCACATGGCAGACTGGTCATGAAGTTAAAAGCCCATGGGATCCAGGGCAAAGTGTCAAGTTGGATTCAAAACTGGCTCGGAGACAGGAAGCAGAGGGTAATGGCTGATGGGTGTTTTGTGACTGGAAGGCTGTTTCTAGTGGGGTTCCGCAGGGCTCAGTACTAGGTCCCTTGCTTTTTGTGGTATATATCAACGATCTTGCCTTGAATATAGGGGGTATGATTCAGAAATTTGCAGATGATACTAAAATCGGCTGTGTGGTTGATACTGAAGTAGGAAGCTGTAGACTGCAGGAAGATATCAATAAATTGGTCAGGTGGGCAGAACAGTGGCAAATGGAATTCAATCCAGAGAAGTGTGAGGTAATGCATTTGGGGAGGGCTAACAAGGAAAGGGAATACACATTAAATGGTAGGACACTGAGTAGTGTAGAGGAACAAAGGGACCTTGGAGTGCATGTCCACAGATCCTGAAGGTAGCAGGCCAAGTAGATAAGGTGGTTAAGAAGGCATACGGAATGCTTGCCTTTATTAGCCGTGGCATAGAATACAAGAGCAGGGGGGGATTATGTTTCAACTGTATAAAACACTAGTTAGGCCTCAGCTAGAGTACTGCGTGCAGTTCTGGTCACCACATTACAGGAAAGATGTGATTGCACTAGAGAGGGTACAGAGGAGATTTACAAGGATGTTGCCGGGAGTAGAGAATCTTAGCTATGAGGAAAGACTGGATAGGCTGGGTCTGTTTTCCTTGGAACAGAGGAGGCTGAGGGGAGATCTTATTGAGGTGTATAAAATTTTGAGGGGCATAGATAAAGTGGATAGAAAGGACCTATTTCCCTTAGCAGAGGGGTCAAAAACCAGGGGACACAGATTTAAAGTAATTGGGGGAAGGTTTAGAGGGGATTTGAGGGGAAATTTTTTCACCCAGAGGGTTGTGGGGGTCTGGAACTCACTGCCTGAAAGGGTGGTAGAGGCAGGAACCCTAACCACATTTAAAAAGTACTTGGATGTGCACTAGGGATGCTCTAACCTGCAGGGCTATGGACCAAGAGCTGGAAAGTGGGATTAGGCTGGATAGCTCTTTGTTGGCCGGCGCGGACACGATGGGCCGAAATGGCCTCCTTCCGTGCTGGAACTTTCTATGATTCTATATTCCTGGCGGTCTCATCACTGACGTCCCTCCTCCAACCGCCCAGCCCCCACGCTCCCGCCACTGGTTGCCTGACACGTCCATCCTCCGCCTTGCTACGGCCAATCAGAAAGCCATCAGGCTCTCCATTACCTGATTGGATGATCCTTGACTTTCTTTCCCATTGCAAATAACTAAAGTCTTGAAAGAAAATGAAGAGGAAGCGGACGTTTTTGTTTAACGCCCCTGATGATTTTTCTCCCTGGGTGTTCTGCTCGCGGCGGCGTCCTGGAGATGAACCTTCAATTCCCGGAGACCGCGGGCCAATCCTGGTGGGTTGGCGAGGCCCAATCAGGCCCCGTCCCCAGAGGCCGGCCCACAGGAAACCCTCAGTCCCGAGACCGGGAGAACACCGCGGCAATTTCGGCCCCGGTGCTTTTAAATAATAAGCGAGAAAAAAAAAACAAGTTATGCTCGACGGATATTGGCCGACTTTATCAAACCTTCAACAGCTGGAAAAAAATCCATTGGGCAATTCGTGAAGCTGAGCCTCTGGGGAACAGAGTGTATTAATTACAGAAAATGTGCTGGAATCTTGATTGATGTCGAGCCCAGCTGCAGAACAGTAAAATCATTGCCTGCACGGCAGCTTCTTTTAATATATTTGTTTATGGGATGTGGGCGTCGCTGCCAAGGCCGGCATTTATTGCCCATCCCTAATTGTCCTTGAGAAGGTGGTGCGGTCTCACCAAGGCCCCAATTGTACAGGGCCTTGGTGAGACCACACCTGGAGTACTGTGTACAATTTTGGTCTCGTTACCTAAGGAAGGATATACTTGCCATAGAGGGTGTGGTAACACTTTTCAGCTTCCTGTATGACATCACTTCCTGTAATCAGTCCAGGATAAATACTGGACTGATCAGTTAGCTCTGGAAGAGGCATAGGGTAAGACCTCTTTTGTATGCAGCACCGTTTTAAGTTGATTAAAGCTTACATTAAGTTTACCACGCGTAAGGCTCATTCTTACGACAATTTAATCAACTTTTGAAAAACTTCGCACTCAAACTTTTTGGACGAACTCGGAGCTAAGGATCCAGGGAATCACCCATCATGGAAAACATCCTTAAACCATCGCGTCTTGACTTGGACCCAAACACCCCAGCAGCCGGTAAGGTGTGGAAACACTGGTATCGCACGTTTGAGAATTTTCTTGAGTATTGCAAAGCGGATGATAACTCAAAGTTGCGGATACTCATCAACTGTGTCACCCCGAATGTATTTCAGTATGTGGAAGACTGGGACAGTTATGAGGAGGCAATTCAGACGCTTAAGAGACTATATACTAAGACACCGAATGAGGTCTATGCTAGACATCTACTAGCTACAGCCCAACAAGGGCCGGAGGAATCCATTGATAAATTCCTCCAAGAGCTTCGCAGACTTAGTATGGACTGTAACTTTCGGGCAGCCTCAGCTGAGCTATACCGCGAAGAAATGATCCGTGATGCGTTCATCTGCGGGCTTGCCTCCCCATTTATACGCCAGCGTCTACTGGAAAGTAAGACACTTGAGCTGCAGAGAGCTTATGACCTGGCTTGCTCTCTAGATCTAGCAAAACGAAATGCAGACCTTTTTACAGTGCCCAGACCTCGGTCTGCTGCCTTAACTACAGTCAGGCAATTTAAGAGGCCACAGGTGAACTCTATTAGGGAGGACTTTATCCCTGACGATCGATCTGATGACTTCACCGATGAAGAGGATGATGACCCCACTGTGGCAGCCTCTTGGCAATCTAAGAAATGCTTTTTTTGTGGGGATGAGTTTCACCCTCGGAGATTCTGCCCTGCTCGCAATGCGTTTTGCAGTCATTGCAACAAAAAGGGTCATTTTGTAAAGGTTTGCCTATCAAGAGCCTCTACGAGGGCTTATCAAGCTAAGTCCTACCGAACTGCCCCAGTAAGGGCCTATCAGGATGTTCCAACTAAAAACTATCGTGCTTCCTCTCGGGTTTTTTCTCGAAGAAACACACCTAGAATTTCAGCCACTCTTTGTGCAACGACACCAATTACAGCTGCTTGTCCTCAGAATCTATTCCATGCAGCTACAAAAGCATCAATTAAGGGACATACTTTAGATGCCTTAATTGACTCAGGTAGCACTGATAGTTTCATTAGGGAACAGACTGTTGCACAGTTAAAGCTACATGTTTTTCCATCGGACCAGGCAGTTGCGATGGCTCAGTCATCACTTAATACCAGAATTTCTGGCTTCTGTGTAGTTGAAATAATGCTTAAAGGTCACAGGTATCCCTCCACCCGGCTTTCGGTGCTCAAGGACTTATGTAGTGATCTTATCTTAGGGCTGGATTTTCAAAAGCAGCATAAGAAGCTTACCATTGAGTTCGGCGGATCCAAACCTGAACTCACTATTTCTAATATACGACCTCGATTACCGTTCTGTGCCTTGTCAGCAGCTTCACTGGATGAACCCTCACTGTTTGCCAGTATCCCTCCTCGAGGGCAACACGGTGGCATAGTGGTTAGCACTGGTGCCTCACAGCGCCAGAGACCCGGGTTCGAATCTGACCTCGGGTGACTGTCTGTGTGGAGTTTGCACATTCTCCCCATGTCTGCGTGGGTTTCCTCCGGGTGCTCCGGTTTCCTCCCACAGTCCAAAAATGTGTGGGTTAGGTTGATTTGGCTATGATAAATTGACCCTTAGTGTTAGGGGGGATTAAATATGTGGGGTTATGGGGATAGGATGGGATATGTTAGGGGGAATTAAATACGTGGGGTTACGGGGGTAGGGTGGGATATGTGTACTGTGGGGATTGAAGCAGGGACAGGGTACTGGATTTGGATGATCAGCCATGATCGTATTGAATGGCGGAGCAGGCTCGACGGGCCGAATGGCCTACTCCTGCTCCTAGATTCTATGTTTCTATGTTTCTATGTTTCTATGCAAACCGATTATAACAAAGTCACGCCGTTTCAGTCAGGAAGACCAGTCTTTTATTGCGGCTGAGATTTCTCGGCTTTTAGCAGAGGATATCATCGAGCCTTGTTCGTCGCCATGGCGCGCCCAGGTCGTTATTGTTAAGAACCCTCTACAACCTCACAAGAAACGGCTGTGCATTGACTATTCACAGACCATCAATCAGTATACGGACTTGGACGCATACCCATTGCCGCGCATCGATGATATGGTTAATAAATTGGCTGAGTACACGGTGTTCTCGACTTATGATCTGAAAAGCGCCTATCATCAGGTACCCTTGAAGGTCTCAGACAAGCAGTATACAGCCTTTGAAGCCAATGGGCGGCTGTATCAATTTCGTCGCCTCCCCTTTGGGGTCACTAATGGAGTGGCTGTCTTCCAGCGAGCAATGGATGACCTGGTCAAACAGGAAGACTTGAAGGATACGTTTCCTTATCTGGACAATATTACTGTCGCAGGTCGCAATCAGCAGGAACATGACGCCAATCTCCAACGATTTTGGGATGCACTCCAGCACCGTAATTTGACATTGAATGCGGCTAAATCCATTGAGTCACAACCAACTATCAACATCCTTGGCTATTGTGTGGGCAATGGCATCATTAAACCTGACCCTGAAAGGCTTCGCCCACTCCAAGAACTCCCGCCACCTAAGAATCCGGCCTCCTTGCGCCGGGCCCTCGGCCTGTTTGCATACTATGCGAAATGGATTCCTAACTTCTCGGACCGAATCCAACCTCTACTGAAGGCCAGCACATTCCCACTAGACACAACGGCTGTTGCAGCCTTTAACCTCCTGAAAAAGCAGTTGGAGAAAGCGGCTCTTCACTCCATCGATGAGAGTCTTCCTTTCGTGGTTGAGTGTGATGCCTCGGAGGTGGCAATCTCAGCCACTCTGAATCAGGAAGGTCGTCCGGTGGCATTTTTGTCCAGGACTTTTCAAGGGGCTGAGCTACATTATCCTCCAGTCGAGAAAGAAGCTACAGCCATCATAGAGGCAGTACGGAAGTGGAGTCATCTCCTGGCTCGCCAGCACTTTACCTTAATCACGGACCAGCGATCGGTCGCCTTCATGCTCGATAATCGAAAACGGACCAAAATTAAAAATAATAAAATCCAGCTTTGGCGGCTGGAATTGGCCTCTTTTGGTTACACCATCCACTATCGACCTGGCAAGGAGAATGTGGCTCCGGATACCCTCACACGAGCATTCTGCTCCGCCATGGCACCCTCTACGCTCGTAGACATCCATGATGGGTTGTGTCATCCAGGCGTTACTCGCATGCTGCACTTCGTGCGGTCCCGAAATCTCCCATTCTCTACCGGGGATGTAAAGAAGATGTGCTCGGACTGCAGAGTCTGTGCGGAATTGAAACCTCGGTTTTTCCGCCCCTCGGGTGGTATACTCATACATGCGACCCAGCCAATGCAAAGGCTTAGCATCGATTTTAAGGGGCCGTTGCCCTCTTCGACTCGCAACACTTATCTATTAACAATGGTTGATGAGTATTCTCGTTTTCCGTTTGCCTTTCCCTGCCCCAATATGCTGACAACCACGGTTATCAGCTGCCTTGAACAGGTATTTGCTTTCTGTGGCATGGCATCCTATGTTCATTCAGATCGGGGCCCTTCTTTTATGTCGGGAGAACTCAAGGCCTATCTCTCGGAACGGGGTATTGCTGCCAGCAAAACGACGCCTTATCATCCGGTTGGGAATGGGCAAGTCGAGCGTTTTAACGCTATCATCTGGAATGCGGTACGTCTGGCTTTGAGATCTCGGGGCCTACCCAACCAGCATTGGGAAGCAGTACTTCCAGACGCATTACACTCCACACGGTCCCTCCTTTCGACCGCCACAAATACGACGCCTCATGAACGGTTCTTCCGATTTCAGCGTCGCTCATCCTATGGGACATCTCTCCCGTCGTGGCTGACTGCACCGGGACCAGTGCTACTCCGAAGATATGTCCGGGCGTCTAAGAATGACCCCCTGGTAGATGAGGTGGAGCTCACTGACGTCAACCCTACCTACGCCTATATTCGGTATCCTGACGGTCGGGAATCTACCGTGTCATTGCGGGATCTGGCTCCCTGCCCGCCGAAACATAGAGGGACACCAGGGGATGATATTGTACCAGGCACATCTCTGGGCTTGCCAGGTGCCTCTCATCATGATCGGGATCTGACGCCGGCTGGTACCTCACTCCAGCGTGCCGACCTGGGGCAGACTGACTATGAGCCCGTCGGGGCTCGCACGCGCAGCCACGATCAACCCTGTACCGTACGCTCCGAAACGGATCTGCCACAGCCCTGCCCGACACCCATTCGGGTACCAGTACAGAGTCAGGATCGTTCTGACCCCTCACAGAGCGGGCTGGAGCACTCGGACTCTGGTCCATGGCCCGCAGCGGGTAAACGGGCTAGGGGCCCTCTACCGCTACGAGAACCCAAACGGGTGCGGCTCTCCCTCATCCAACGGCTACAAAATGGAGGGAGCATTCCGGCCTCCTAATCTTTTGGGGGGGGAGAATGTGGTAACACTTTTCAGCTTCCTGTATGACATCACTTCCTGTAATCAGTCCAGGATAAATACTGGACTGATCAGTTAGCTCTGGAAGAGGCATAGGGTAAGACCTCTTTTGTATGCAGCACCGTTTTAAGTTGATTAAAGCTTACATTAAGTTTACCACGCGTAAGGCTCATTCTTACGACAGAGGGAGTGCAACGAAGGTTCACCAGATTGATTCCTGGGATGGCAGGACTGTCGTATGAGAAGAGATTGAGTAAACTAGGCCTGTATTCTCTTGAATTCAGAAGAATGAGAGGGGATCGCATTGAAGCATACAAAATTATTACAGGGCTTGATAGGGTGGATGCAGGGAGGATGTTTCCCTTGGCTGGGGAGTCTAGAACCAGGGGCCACAGCCTCAGGATAAAGGGTAGGCCATTCAGGACTGAGATGAGGAGAAATTTCTTCACACAGAGGGTGGTGAATCTCTGGAATTCTCTACCCCAGAGGGCTGTGGAGGCTCAGTCATTGGGTATATTCAAAACAGAAGTCGATAGATTTCTGACTAGTAAGGGCATCAAGGGATATGGCGATAGGGCCGGTGAATGGAGTTGAGGCAGAAGATCAGCCATGATCTCATTGAATGGCGGAGCAGGCTCGAAGGGCCGAATGGCCTACTCCTGCTCCTATTTCTTATGTTCTTAAGAATGTAAAGGACGGTGGCTAGACTCTCTGTTGTTGGAGATAGTCATTGCCTGGCACTTGTGTGGCGCGAATGTTACTTGCAACTTATCAACCCAACCCTGAATGTTGTCCAGGTCTTCCTGCATTCAGACATGGACTACTTCATTATCTGAGAAGTTGCAAATGGAACTGAACATTGTGCAGTCATCAGCGAACATCTCCATTTCTGACCATTGATGAAGCAGCTGAAGATGGTTGGGCCTAGGACACTGCCCTGAGGAACTCCTGCAGTGATGTCCTGGGGCTGTGATGATTGACCACCACAACCATCTTCCTTTGTGCTAGATATGACTCCAGCCAGTGGAGCGTTTTCCCTCTGATTCCCATTGACTTCTGTTTTACTAGGGCTCCTTGATGCCACACTCAGTCAAATGCTGCCTTGATGTCGAAGGCAGTCACCCTCACCTCACCTCTGGAATTCAGCTCTTTTGTCCATGTTTGGACCAAAGCTGTAATGAGATCGGGAGCTGAGTGGTCTTGGCAGAACCCAAACTGGGCATCGGTGAGCAGGTCATTGGTGAGTAAGTGCGGCTTGATAGCACTGTCGATGACACCTTCCATCACTTTGCTGATGATTGAGAGTAGACTGATGGGCGGTAATTGGCCGGATTGGATTTGTCCTGCTTTTTGTGGACAGGACATACCTGGGCAGTTTTCCACATTGCGGTGGAAGCAGATTCAATAATAACGTTCAAAAGGGAATTGGAGAAATACTTGAAAGGAAAACATTTGCAGGGCTACGGGGGAAGAGCCGGGGGGAGTGGGACTAATTGGAGAGCTCTGCCAAAGAGCCGGCACAGGCACGAATGGCCTCCTTCTGGCCTCCTTCTGTGCTGCATCATTCTATGAAATGGCAACTGGAAGAAAAGCAAGCGTCTGTGATGTTTCATTTCACAAATGCAAAAAGTGCGACTAAACAAGAGTGAATGAGTCATGCCTGCATCGCTGAATCCACTCAGCACCTCACGGAGGTGAGAGAGGGAGCCAGCCTGTAAAGGAATCACACGGTGGGTTTACACCTGGCACGCTGCTTCGCTGGAGAGCAAACAGATAAAGCTGCTCCGGTGCGTCTAGCCGTCTCTTGGCTCAGTGGCTAGCACGTTCCCCTCTGAGTCAGTACGTATGTGGGTTCAAGTCCTGCTCCAGAGACTTGAGCAGATAATCCAGGCTGACACTCAGTGCAGTCCTGAGGATGGTGCCGTCTTTGGAATGAGTTGTTAAACCGAGGCCCCGTCCGCCCTCTCAGGTGGAATTAAAAGATCCCACAGCCACTATCTCGATGGGGAGCAGGGGGAGTTCTCCCCGGTGTCCTGGCCAATATTTATCCCTCAACCAACATCACTGAAAACAAGATGAACTGGTCATTATCACATTGCTGTGTGTGGGAAATGAAGAGAGAGAAAGAAAGAATCGATTAAGAGAGGGAGAAAAAGAAACAATAAGAAATTTTTTTTTAAATAACTAAATTTGAAATTTTTAAAATCTCCAAGAACAATTCACAACCTATAGGAATGAGACTCCACACTTATAACAGTCCACTTTCTGGGCCAGAGAGGTTGACTGGCAGTCATTAGCAACTATCACATCATTAAAAGGGTGCTTATGCTATTAATTACCAGGCGTAGCTTTCCGCGGCGAGTTTAACGGGTAATTAATGCACGAAAGCAGCAACTTCATGAAACTCACGGGGAGGTTGAGGGCGAAACGCCATCTTCGGGCGGCTAACGCAAATCGTCCGGCAACTTGTGGCGATTCGCAGCTCACGGGGTATCTCTTCCTCGCCGGACGATTTGCGCATTAATATCGGCGAGCGCCGTTCACACACCGTTAGAGTTTCAGCAGAATCTGGGCCTCCAGCGAGCCCTGGGCCTCCAGCAACCCTCGACCTCCAGCAAGCCCTCGGCCTCCAGCGAGCCCTGGGCCTCCAGCGAGCCCTGGGCCTCCAGCGAGCCTTGGGCCTCCAGCGAGCTCTGGGCCTCCAGTGAGCCTGGGCCTCCAGTGAGCCCTCGGCCTCCAGCGAGCCCTGGCCCTCCAGCGAGCTCTGGGCCTCCAGCGAGCCCTGGGCCTCCAGCGAGCTCTGGGCCTCCAGCAAGCCCTGGACCTCCAGCGAGCTCTGGGCCTCCAGTGAGCCTGGGCCTTCAGCGAGCCTGGGCCTCCAGCGAGCTCTGGGCCTCCAGTGAGCCCTGGGCCTCCAGTGAGCCTGGGCCTCCAGCGAGCCCTGGGCCTCCAGCGAGCCTGGGCCTCCAGCGAGCCCTGGGCCTCCAGCAAGCTCTGGGCCTCCAGTGAGCCTGGGCCTCCAGCGAGCTCTGGGCCTCCAGTGAGCCTGGGCCTCCAGCGAGCTCTGGGCCTCCAGCGAGCTCTGGGCCTCCAGCGAGCCCTGGGCCTCCAGCGAGCTCTGGGCCTCCAGCGAGCTCTGGGCCTCCAGCGAGCCTGGGCCTCCAGCGAGCCCTGGGCCTCCAGCAAGCTCTGGGCCTCCAGTGAGCCCGGGCCTCCAGCGAGCTCTGGGCCTCCAGTGAGCCTGGGCCTCCAGCGAGCCTAGGCCTCCAGTGAGCCTGGGCCTCCAGTGAGCTCTGGGCCTCCAGTGAGCCCTGGGCCTCCAGCAAGCTCTGGGCCTCCAGCGAGCTCTGGGCCTCCAGCGAGCCTGGGCCTCCAGCGAGCGCTGGGCCTCCAGTGAGCCTGGGCCTCCAGTGAGCTCTGGGCCTCCAGCGAGCGCTGGGCCTCCAGTGAGCTCTGGGCCTCCAGTGAGCCCTGGGCCTCCAGCAAGCTCTGGGCCTCCAGCGAGCTCTGGGCCTCCAGCGAGCCCTGGGCCTCCAGTGAGCCTGGGCCTCCAGCGAGCTCTGGGCCTCCAGCAAGCTCTGGGCCTCCAGCGAGCTCTGGGCCTCCAGTGAGCCCTGGGCCTCCAGCGAGCTCTGGGCCTCCAGCGAGCTCTGGGCATCCAGCAAGCTCTGGGCCTCCAGCGAGCTCTGGGCCTCCAGCGAGCCCTGGGCCTCCAGTGAGCCTGGGCCTCCAGCGAGCTCTGGGCCTCCAGCGAGCTCTGGGCCTCCAGTGAGCTCTGGGCCTCCAGCGAGCCCTGGGCCTCCAGTGAGCCTGGGCCTCCAGCGAGCTCTGGGCCTCCAGTGAGCCTGGGCCTCCAGTGAGCCTGGGCCTCCAGCAAGCTCTGGGCCTCCAGCGAGCTCTGGGCCTCCAGCGAGTGGGGTCGGATCGCAGTTAGATGCTGCGGTGGGCCGGGATCTGCGTGCACGCTATTTCAATGGGGCCATGTTATTTTGTGTTGCCTCACAACGCAATGCGTGAGGAGCCCAACCCCCTCGCCCTCCCCCAGGGCGGCACTGTGTCGACGCCTGTAAGGTGGACTGCTGCCAGGCTCCAGGCCAACCAGTTCCCTGATATTCTGCTGAAGCTTCTTCGGCAGCACTTCGAAACCCGCCACCTCTTCCACCTAGAAGGACAAGGGCAGCAGGTGCATGGGAACGACCACCACCTCCAAGTCACACACCATCCTGACTTAGAAGTATATCGCCGTTCCTTCATCGTCGCTGGGTCAAAATCCTGGAACTCCCTCCCTAACAGCACTGTGGGAGTACCTTAACCACACGGACTGCAGCGGTTCAAGAAGCAGGCCTTTCAGGGTGTCCCAAAGCGCTTTACAGCCAATGAAGTACTTTTGAAGCACAGTCACTGTTGTAATGTGGGAAACACAGCAGCCAATTTGTGCACAGCAAGCTCCCACAAACAGCAATGTGATAATGA
The DNA here is from genome assembly GCA_030390025.1 of Squalus acanthias. Taxonomy (NCBI): domain Eukaryota; kingdom Metazoa; phylum Chordata; class Chondrichthyes; order Squaliformes; family Squalidae; genus Squalus; species Squalus acanthias. The sequence goes on from CM059425.1 coordinate 262,125,577, forward strand.
GCAGATAATCTGTTTTAGTGATGTTGGTTGAGGGATAAATATTGGCCCCAGGACACCGGGGAGAGCTCCCCTGCTCGTCTTCGAAGTAGTGACATGGGATCTTTTACGTCCACCTGAGAGAGCAGACGGGGCCTCGGTTTAACGTCTCATCTGAAAGACGGCACCTCCGACAGTGCAGCACTCCCTCAGTACTGCACTGGGAGTGTCAGCCTGGATTTTTGTGCTCAAGTCTCTGGAGTGGGACTTGAACCCACGACCTTCTCACTGAGAGGCGAGAGAGTGCTACCCACTGAGTCAGGACTGACATGGCTAAGGTAATAAGGGAATTTGAGCACTGACTCTGCCTCATAAATCAGTAATTAAAAACCCAGGCACACAATCACAGTTACATCGATCTTGACCGTACTGTCTGCCACATCTCTGTTCAACAGATTGAGCTGGTTTGAGCACTTTGGAGCGAGAGTTACGTTCTTTTTTAATTAATCTTTTTAATCTTTTATTATTCATTCTTGGGATGTGGGCACCGCTGGCAAAGCCAGCATTTATTGACCATCCCTAGTTGCCCTTGAGCAGGTGGTGGTGAGCCGCCTCCTTGAACCGCTGCAGTCCGTGCTACAGAGCTGTAGCAGATTGTACAAACTGATGGGCTCGCTGGTCCATTTCAGAGAGCAGTTCAGAGACAACCACATTGTTGTGGGCCTGGAATCACGTATAGGCCAGACCGGGTTAGGACGGCAGATTACCTTCCCTAAAGGACGACCCACCCCGACCCACCCCCGACACATCCCCGACCCCGACACATCCCCGACCCCGACCCACCCCCGACCCACCCCCGACCCACCCTCGACCCCGACCCATACTCGACCCACCCCCGACCCACCCTCGACCCCGACCCACCCCCGACCCACCCTCGACCCCCCCCCGACCCACCCTCGACCCACCCCCGACCCACCCTCGACCCCCGACCCACCCCTGACCCACCCCCGACCCACCCCCGACTCGACCCCGACCCACCCCTGACCCACCCCCCGACCCACCCCCGACCCACCCCCGACCCACCCCCGACACACCCCCGACCCACCCTCGACCCCCCCCGACCCACCCTCGACCCACCCCCGACCCACCCTCGACCCCGACCCACCCCTGACCCACCCCCGACACCACCCCCGACCCACCCTCGACCCCGACCCACCCCCGACACACCCCCGACCCACCCTCGACCCCGACCCACCCCCGACACACCCCCCGACCCCGACCCCCTCTCGACCCCGACACCACCCCCGACCCACCCCCGACACCCCCCCGACACCCCCCCGACCCGACCCCGACCCACCCCCGACCCCACCCCCGACCCACCCCCGACCCACCCCCGACCCCGACCCACCCCCGACACACCCCCGACCCACCCCCGACCCCGACCCACCCCCGACACACCCCCGACCCACCCCCGACCCACCCTCGACCACGACCCACCCCCGACCCCGACCCACTCTCGACCCCGACACACCCCCGACCCACCCCCGACCCCGACCCACCCTCGACCCCGACCCACCCTCGACCCACCCCCGACCCACCCCCGACACACCCCCGACCCACCCCCGACACACCCCCGACCCACCCCCGACCCACCCTCGACCACGACCCACCCCCGACCCACCCCCGACCCCGACCCACTCCCAACCCACCCTCGACCCCGACCCACCCCCGACCCCGACCCACCCCCGACCCACCCCCGACCCACCCCCGACCCACCCCCGACCCACCCCCGACCCACCCCCGACCCACCCCCGACCCCGACCCACCCCCGACACACCCCCGACCCACCCCCGACCCCGACCCACCCCCGACACACCCCCGACCCACCCCCGACCCACCCTCGACCACGACCCACCCCCGACCCCGACCCACTCTCGACCCCGACACACCCCCGACCCACCCTCGACCCCGACCCACCCCCGACCCCGACCCACCCTCGACCCCGACCCACCCTCGACCCACCCCCGACCCACCCCCGACACACCCCCGACCCACCCCCGACACACCCCCGACCCACCCCCGACCCACCCTCGACCACGACCCACCCCCGACCCACCCCCGACCCCGACCCACTCCCAACCCACCCTCGACCCCGACCCACCCCCGACACACCCCCGACCCACCCCCGACCCCGACCCACCCCCGACCCACCCTCGACCCCGACCCACCCCCGACCCCGACCCACCCTCGACCCCGACCCACCCCCGACCCACCCTCGACCCCGACCCACCCCCGACCCACCCTCGACCCCGACCCACCCTCGACCCCGACCCACCCCCGACCCACCCCCGACCCACCCTCGACCCCGACCCACCCCCGACCCACCCCCGACCCACCCCCACCCCCGACCCACCCTCGACCCCGACCCACCCCCGACCCACCCTCGACCCCGACACACCGCCGACCCACCCCCGACCCACCCTCGACCCCGACCCACCCCCGACCCACCCTCGACCCCGACCCACCCTCGACCCCGACCCACCCTCGACCCCGACCCACCCCCGACCCCGACCCACCCCCGACCCACCCCCACCCCCGACCCACCCTCGACCCCGACCCACCCTCGACCCCGACCCACCCCCGACCTACCCCCGACCCACCCCCGACCCACCCCGACCCACCCTCGACCCCGACCCACCCCCGACCCACCCCCGACCCACCCTCGACCCCGACCCACCCCCGACCCACCCTCGACCCTGACCCACCCCCGACCCACCCTCGACCCCGACCCACCCTCGACCTCGACCCACCCTCGACGCCGACCCACCCTCGACCCCGACCCACCCTCGACCCCGACCCACCCTCGACGCCGACCCACCCTCGACCCTGACCCACCCCCGACCCACCCTCGACCCCGACCCACCCTCGACCCCGACCCACCCTCGACGCCGACCCACCCTCGACCTCGACCCACCCTCGACCCCGACCCACCCTCGACCTCGACCCACCCTCGACCCCGACCCACCCTCGACCCCGACCCACCCTCGACCTCGACCCACCCTCGACCTCGACCCACCCTCGACCTCGACCCACCCTCGACCCCGACCCACCCTCGACCCCGACCCACCCTCGACCAACCCCCGACCCACCCTCGACCTCGACCCACCCTCGACCCTGACCCACCGCCGACCCACCCTCGACCCCGACCCACCCCCGACCCACCCTCGACCCCGACCCACCCCCTACCCACCCCCGACCCACCCCCGACCCACCCTCGACCCCGACCCACCCTCGACCCCGACCCACCCCCGACCCACCCTCGACCCCGACCCACCCCCGACCCACCCTCGACCCCGACCCACCCTCGACCCACCCTCGACCCCGACCCACCCTCGACCCTGACCCACCCCCGACCCACCCTCGACACTGACCCACCCCCGACCAACCCTCGACCCCGACCCACCCTCGACCCTGACCCACCCCCGACCCACCCCCGACCAAACCTCGACCCACCCTCGACCCCGACCCACCCCCGACCCCGACCCACCCTCGACCCACCCTCGACCCCGACCCACCCCCGACCCACCCTCGACCCACCCCCGACCCCGACCCACCCTCGACCCACCCTCGACCCCGACCCACCCCCGACCCACCCTCGACCCACCCTCGACCCCGACGCACCCCCGACCCACCCTCGACTTCGACCCACCCTCGACCTCGACCCACCCTCGACCCACCCCCGACCCCGACCCACCCTCGACCTCGACCCACCCTCGACCCCGACCCAGCCTCGACCCCGACCCACCCTCGACCCCGACCCACCCTCGACCAACCCCCGACCCACCCTCGACCTCGACCCACCCTCGACCCACCCTCGACCCACCCCCGACCCCGACCCACCCCCGACCCACCCCCGACCTCGACCCACCCTCGACCCCGACCCACCCCGACCCACCCTCGACCCCGACCCACCCCCGACCAACCCCCGACCCACCCTCGACCCCGACCCACCCTCGACCTCGACCCACCCTCGACCCCGACCCACCCCGACCCACCCTCGACCCCGACCCACCCTCGACCCCGACCCACCCCGACCCACCCTCGACCTCGACCCACCCTCGACCCCGACCCACCTCCGACCCACCCCCGACCAACCCCCGACCCACCCTCGACCCCGACCCACCCCGACCCACCCTCGACCCCGACCCACCCTCGACCCACCCCCGACCCACCCTCGACCCCGACCCACCCTCGACCCACCCTCGACCCCGACCCACCCTCGACCCCGACCCACCCTCGACCCCGACCCACCCCCGACCAACCCTCGACCCCGACCCACCCTCGACCCTGACCCACCCCCGACCCACCCCCGACCAAACCTCGACCCACCCTCGACCCCGACCCACCCCCGACCCCGACCCACCCTCGACCCACCCTCGACCCCGACCCACCCCCGACCCCGACCCACCCTCGACCCACCCTCGACCCCGACCCACCCCCGACCCACCCTCGACCCACCCTCGACCCCGACGCACCCCCGACCCACCCTCGACCTCGACCCACCCTCGACCTCGACCCACCCTCGACCCACCCCCGACCCCGACCCACCCCCGACCCACCCTCGACCTCGACCCACCCTCGACCCCGACCCACCCTCGACCCCGACCCACCCTCGACCCCGACCCACCCTCGACCCCGACCCACCCCCGACCCACCCTCGACCAACCCCCGACCCACCCTCGACCTCGACCCACCCTCGACCCACCCCCGACCCCGACCCACCCCCGACCCACCCCCGACCTCGACCCACCCTCGACCCCGACCCACCCCGACCCACCCTCGACCCCGACCCACCCCTGACCCACCCCCGACCAACCCCCGACCCACCCTCGACCTCGACCCACCCTCGACCCCGACCCACCCCGACCCACCCTCGACCTCGACCCACCCTCGACCCCGACCCACCCCCGACCCACCCCCGACCAACCCCCGACCCACCCTCGACCCCGACCCACCCCCGACCAACCCCCGACCCACCCTCGACCTCGACCCACCCTCGACCCCGACCCACCCCGACCCACCCTCGACCTCGACCCACCCTCGACCCCGACCCACCCCGACCCACCCTCGACCCACCCTCGACCCTCGACCCACCCTCGACCCACCCCCGACCCACCCCCGACCCACCCCCGACCCACCCCCGACCCCGACCCACCCCCGACCCACCCTCGACCCCGACCCACCCCCGACACACCCACGACCCACCCTCGGCCCACCCTCGACCCGGCCCCGGCCCCGACCCCGACCCACCCTCGACCCACCCCCGACCCACCCTCGACCCACCCTCGACCCACCCTTGACCCCGACCCACCCCCGACCCACCCTCGGCCCACCCCCGACCCACCCTCGACCCACCCCCGACCCACCCTCGGCCCACCCCCGACCCCGACCCACCCTCGACCCACCCTCGACCCACCCTTGACCCCGACCCACCCCCGACCCACCCCCGACCCCGACCCACCCCGACCCACCCTCGACCCCGACCCACCCTCGACCCCGACCCACCCTCGACCCACCCCCGACCCACCCCCGACCAACCCCCGACCCACCCTCGACCCCGACCCACCCTCGACCCCGACCCACCCTCGACCCCGACCCACCCCCGACCCACCCCCGACCCCAACCCACCCCCGACCCACCCTCGACCCCGACCCACCCTCGACCCCGACCCACCCTCGACCCACCCCCGACCCACCCCCGACCAACCCCCGACCCACCCTCGACCTCGACCCACCCTCGACCCCGACCCACCCCGACCCACCCTCGACCCACCCTCGACCCCGACGCACCCCCGACCCACCCTCGACCCCGACCCACCCTCGACCCACCCCCAACCAACCCCCGACCCACCCTCGACCTCGACCCACCCTCGACCCTGACCCACACCCGACCCACCCCCGACCCACCCTCGACCCACCCTCGACCCCGACCCACCCCCGACCCACCCCCGACTCACCCCGACCCACCCTCAACCCCGACCCACCCCCGACCCACCCTCGACCCCGACCCACCCTCGACCCCGACCCACCCCCGACCCTCCCCCGACCCACCCTCGACCCCGACCCACCCCCGACCCACCCCCGACCCACCCTCGACCCCGACCCACCCTCGACCCACCCTCGACCCCGACCCACCCTCGACCCTGACCCACCCCCGACCCACCCTCGACCCTGACCCACCCCCGACCCACCCTCGACCCCGACCCACCCTCGACCTCGACCCACCCTCGACCCACCCTCGACACCAACCCTCGACCCCGACCCACCCTCGACCCTGACCCACCCCCGACCAAACCTCGACCCACCCTCGACCCCGACCCACCCCCGACCCCGACCCACCCTCGACCCACCCTCGACCCCGACCCACCCCCGACCCACCCTCGACCCTGACCCACCCCCGACCCACCCCCGACCCACCCTCGACCCACCCCCGACCCCGACCCACCCTCGACCCACCCTCGACCCCGACCCACCCCCGACCCACCCTCGATCCACCCTCGACCCCGACCCACCCTCGACCCCGACCCGACCCTCGACCCCGACCCACCCCCGACCCACCCCCGACCAACCCCCGACCCACCCTCAACCTCGACCCACCCTCGACCCACCCTCGACCCACCCCCGACCCCGACCCACCCACGACCCACCCTCGACCTCGACCCACCCTCGACCCACCCCCGACCCACCCCGACCCACCCTCGACCCACCCTCGACCCACCCACGACCCACCCTCGACCCACCCTCGACCCACCCCCGACCCCGACCCACCCACGACCCACCCTCGACCCACCCTCGACCCACCCCCGACCCCGACCCACCCACGACCCACCCTCGACCTCGACCCACCCTCGACCCCGACCCACCCCCGACCCACCCTCGACCCACCCTCGACCCACCCCCGACCCCGACCCACCCACGACCCACCCTCGACCTCGACCCACCCTCGACCCCGACCCACCCCCGACCCACCCTCGACCTCGACCCACCCTCGACCTCGACCCACCCCGACCCACCCTCGACCCCGACCCACCCTCGACCCCGACCCACCCCGACCCACCCTCGACCCCGACCCACCCACGACCCACCCTCGACCTCGACCCACCCTCGACCCCGACCCACCCCCGACCCACCCCCGACCCACCCTCGACCCACCCTCGACCCACCCTCGACCCCGACGCACCCCCGACCCACCCTCGACCTCGACCCACCCTCGACCTCGACCCACCCTCGACCCACCCCCGACCCCGACCCACCCTCGACCTCGACCCACCCTCGACCCCGACCCACCCTCGACCCCGACCCACCCTCGACCCCGACCCACCCCCGACCCACCCTCGACCCACCCTCGACCCACCCCCGACCCCGACCCACCCCCGACCCACCCCCGACCTCGACCCACCCTCGACCCCGACCCACCCCGACCCACCCTCGACCCCGACCCACCCCCGACCCACCCCCGACCTCGACCCACCCTCGACCCCGACCCACCCCCGACCCACCCCCGACCAACCCCCGACCCACCCTCGACCTCGACCCACCCTCGACCCCGACCCACCCCGACCCACCCTCGACCTCGACCCCCGACCCACCCTCGACCTCGACCCACCCTCGACCCCGACCCACCCCGACCCACCCTCGACCTCGACCCACCCTCGACCCCGACCCACCCCCGACCCACCCCCGACCAACCCCCGACCCACCCTCGACCTCGACCCACCCTCGACCCCGACCCACCCCGACCCACCCTCGACCTCGACCCACCCTCGACCCCGACCCACCCCGACCCACCCTCGACCCACCCTCGACCCACCCCCGACCCACCCTCGGCCCACCCCCGACCCCGACCCAGCCCCGACCCACCCCCGACCCACCCCCGACCCCGACCCACCCTCGACCCACCCCCGACCCACCCTCGACCCCGACCCACCCCCGACACACCCACGACCCACCCTCGGCCCGACCCCGACCCACCCTCGACCCACCCTCGACCCACCCTCGACCCACCCTCGACCCACCCTCGACCCACCCTCGACCCACCCTTGACCCCGACCCACCCCCGACCCACCCCCGACCCCGACCCACCCCCGGCCCACCCCCGACCCCGACCCACCCTCGACCCACCCCCGACCCACCCTCGGCCCACCCCCGACCCCGACCCACCCTCGACCCACCCTTGACCCCGACCCACCCCCAACCCACCCCCGACCCCGACCCACCCCCGACCCACCCTCGACCCCGACCCACCCTCGACCCCGACCCACCCTCGACCCCGACCCACCCTCGACCCCGACCCACCCCCGACCCACCCTCGACCCCGACCCACCCTCGACCCCGACCCACCCTCGACCCCGACCCACCCCCGACCCACCCCCGACCAACCCTCGACCTCGACCCACCCTCGACCCTGACCCACCCCCGACCCACCCTCGACCCACCCTCGACCCCGACCCACCCCCGACTCACCCCCGACCCACCCTCGACCCCGACCCACCCCCGACCCACCCCCGACCCACCCTCGACCCCGACCCACCCCCGACCCACCCCCGACCCACCCTCGACCCCGACCCACCCCCGACCCACCCTCGACCCCGACCCACCCTCGACCCACCCTCGACCCCGACCCACCCTCGACCCTGACCCACCCCCGACCCACCCTCGACCCCGACCCACCCCCGACCCACCCTCGACCCCGACCCACCCTCGACCTCGACCCACCCCCGACCCACCCTCGACCCTGACCCACCCCCGACCAACCCTCGACCCCGACCCACCCTCGACCCTGACCCACCCCCGACCAACCCTCGACCCCGACCCACCCTCGACCCTGACCCACCCCCGACCCACCCCCGACCAAACCTCGACCCACCCTCGACCCCGACCCACCCCCGACCCCGACCCACCCTCGACCCACCCTCGACCCCGACCCACCCCCGACCCACCCTCGACCCACCCCCGACCCCGACCCACCCTCGACCCACCCTCGACCCCGACCCACCCCCGACCCACCCTCGACCCACCCTCGACCCCGACCCACCCTCGACCCCGACCCACCCTCGACCCCGACCCACCCCCGACCAACCCCCGACCCACCCTCGACCCACCCTCGACCCACCCCCGACCCCGACCCACCCACGACCCACCCTCGACCTCGACCCACCCTCGACCCCGACCCACCCCCGACCCACCCCGACCCACCCTCGACCCACCCCCGACCCCGACCCACCCTCGACCCACCCTCGACCCACCCCCGACCCCGACCCACCCACGACCCACCCTCGACCTCGACCCACCCTCGACCCCGACCCACCCCCGACCCACCCCCGACCCACCCTCGACCTCGACCCACCCTCGACCCCGACCCACCCTCGACCCACCCCCGACCCACCCTCGACCTCGACCCACCCTCGACCCCGACCCACCCCGACCCACCCTCGACCTCGACCTCGACCCACCCTCGACCCCGACCCACCCCGACCCACCCTCGACCCACCCTCGACCCCCGACCCACCCTCGACCCACCCCCGACCAACCCCCGACCCACCCTCGACCCCGACCCACCCTCGACCCCGACCCACCCTCGACCCCGACCCACCCTCGACCCACCCTCGACCCCGACCCACCCCCGACCCACCCTCGACCCCGACCCACCCCCGACCCCGACCCACCCCCGACCCACCCCCGACCCACCCCCGACCCACCCCCGACCCACCCTCGACCCCGACCCACCCTCGACCCACCCTCGACCCCGACCCACCCTCGACCCTGACCCACCCCCGACCCACCCTCGACCCTGACCCACCCCCGACCCACCCTCGACCCACCCTCGACCCTGACCCACCCCCGACCAACCCTCGACCCCGACCCACCCTCGACCTCGACCCACCCTCGACCCACCCCCGACACACCCCCGACCCACCCTCGACCTCGACCCACCCTCGACCCCGACCCACCCTCGACCCCGACCCACCCTCGACCCCGACCCACCCCCGACCCCGACCCACCCCCGACCAACCCTCGACCTCGACCCACCCTCGACCCACCCTCGACCCACCCTCGACCCACCCCCGACCCCGACCCACCCACGACCCACCCTCGACCTCGACCCACCCTCGACCCCGACCCACCCCCGACCCACCCCCGACCCACCCTCGACCCACCCCCGACCCCGACCCACCCACGACCCACCCTCGACCCACCCTCGACCCACCCCCGACCCCGACCCACCCACGACCCACCCTCGACCTCGACCCACCCTCGACCCCGACCCACCCCCGACCCACCCTCGACCCACCCCCGACCCCGACCCACCCCCGACCCACCCTCGACCTCGACCCACCCTCGACCCCGACCCACCCCGACCCACCCTCGACCTCGACCCACCCTCGACCCCGACCCACCCCGACCCACCCTCGACCCCGACCCACCCTCGACCCACCCCCGACCAACCCCCGACCCACCCTCGACCTCGACCCACCCTCGACCCCGACCCACCCTCGACCCACCCTCGACCCACCCTCGACCCTCGACCCACCCTCGACCCACCCTCGACCCACCCTCGACCCACCCTCGACCCACCCCCGACCCACCCCCGACCCACCCCCGACCCCGACCCACCCCCGACCCACCCTCGGCCCACCCCCGACCCCGACCCACCCTCGACCCACCCCCGACCCACCCTCGACCCCGACCCACCCCCGACACACCCACGACCCACCCTCGGCCCACCCTCGACCCGGCCCCGACCCCGACCCACCCTCGACCCACCCCCGACCCACCCTCGACCCACCCCCGACCCACCCTCGGCCCACCCTCGACCCGGCCCCGACCCCGACCCACCCTCGACCCACCCTTGACCCCGACCCACCCCCGACCCACCCCCGACCCCGACCCACCCCCGACCCACCCTCGACCCCGACCCCGACCCACCCTCGACCCCGACCCACCCTCGACCCCGACCCACCCTCGACCCACCCCCGACCCACCCCCGACCAACCCCCGACCCACCCTCGACCTCGACCCACCCTCGACCCCGACCCATCCCGACCCACCCCCGACCCACCCCCGACCAACCCCCGACCCACCCTCGACCTCGACCCACCCTCGACCCCGACGCACCCCCGACCCACCCTCGACCTCGACCCACCCTCGACCCTGACCCACCCCCGACCCACCCCCGACCCACCCCCGACCCCGACCCACCCCCGACCCACCCTCGACCCACCCCCGACCCACCCCCGACCCACCCTCGACCCACCCCCGACCCACCCTCGACCCACCCACGACCCACCCTCGACCCACCCTCGACCCACCCTCGACCCACCCTCGACCCCGAGCCACCCACGACCCACCCTCGACCTCGACCCACCCTCGACCCCGACCCACCCCGACCCACCCCGACCCACCCCCGACCCACCCCGACCCACCCTCGACCCACCCCCGACCCCGACCCACCCTCGACCCACCCTCGACCCACCCCCGACCCCGACCCACCCACGACCCACCCTCGACCTCGACCCACCCTCGACCCCGACCCACCCCCGACCCACCCCCGACCCACCCTCGACCTCGACCCACCCTCGACCCCGACCCACCCTCGACCCACCCCCGACCCACCCTCGACCTCGACCCACCCTCGACCCCGACCCACCCCGACCCACCCTCGACCTCGACCTCGACCCACCCTCGACCCCGACCCACCCCGACCCACCCTCGACCCACCCTCGACCCCGACCCACCCTCGACCCACCCCCGACCAACCCCCGACCCACCCTCGACCCCGACCCACCCTCGACCCCGACCCACCCTCGACCCACCCCCGACCCCGACCCACCCCCGACCCACCCTCGACCCCGACCCCGACCCACCCTCGACCCCGACCCACCCTCGACCCACCCCCGACCCACCCCCGACCAACCCCCGACCCACCCTCGACCTCGACCCACCCTCGACCCCGACCCATCCCGACCCACCCCCGACCCACCCCCGACCAACCCCCGACCCACCCTCGACCTCGACCCACCCTCGACCCCGACGCACCCCCGACCCACCCTCGACCTCGACCCACCCTCGACCCTGACCCACCCCCGACCCACCCCCGACCCACCCCCGACCCACCCCCGACCCACCCTCGACCCACCCCCGACCCACCCCCGACCCACCCTCGACCCACCCCCGACCCACCCTCGACCCACCCACGACCCACCCTCGACCCACCCTCGACCCACCCTCGACCCACCCTCGACCCCGAGCCACCCACGACCCACCCTCGACCTCGACCCACCCTCGACCCCGACCCACCCCCGACCCACCCCCGACCCACCCTCGACCTCGACCCACCCTCGACCCCGACCCACCCCGACCCACCCTCGACCTTGACCCACCCTCGACCCCGACCCACCCCGACCCACCCTCGACCCCGACCCACCCTCGACCCACCCCCGACCCACCCTCGACCTCGACCCACCCTCGACCCCGACCCACCCCGACCCACCCTCGACCTCGACCCACCCTCGACCCCGACCCACCCTCGACCCACCCTCGACCCCGACCCACCCTCGACCCACCCCCGACCCACCCTTGACCCCGACCCACCCCCGACCCACCCCCGACCCCGACCCACCCTCGGCCCACCCCCGACCCCGACCCACCCCCGACCCACCCTCGACCCCGACCCACCCCCGACACACCCACGACCCACCCTCGGCCCACCCTCGACCCGGCCCCGACCCCGACCCACCCCCGACCCACCCTCGGCCCACCCCCGACCCCGACCCACCCTCAACCCACCCTCGACCCACCCTTGACCCCGACCCACCCCCGACCCCGACCCACCCCCGACCCACCCTCGACCCCGACCCCGACCCACCCTCGACCCCGACCCACCCTCGACCCCGACCCACCCTCGACCCACCCCCGACCCACCCCCGACCAACCCCCGACCCACCCTCGACCTCGACCCACCCTCGACCCCGACCCACCCCGACCCACCCCCGACCCACCCCCGACCAACCCCCGACCCACCCTCGACCTCGACCCACCCTCGACCCCGACGCACCCCCGACCCACCCTCGACCCCGACCCACCCCCGACTCACCCCCGACCCACCCTCAACCCCGACCCACCCCCGACCCACCCCCGACCCACCCTCGACCCCGACCCACCCCCGACCCACCCTCGACCCCGACCCACCCCCGACACACCCCCGACCCACCCTCGACCCCGACCCACCCCCGACCCACCCCCGACCCACCCTCGACCCCGACCCACCCCCGACCCACCCTCGACCCCGACCCACCCTCGACCCCGACCCACCCTCGACCCCGACCCACCCCCGACCCACCCCCGACCCACCCTCGACCCCGACCCACCCCCGACCCACCCTCGACCCTGACCCACCCCCGACCCACCCTCGACCCATCCTTGACCCGGCCCCGACCCACCCTCGACCCTGACCCACCCCCGACCCACCCTCGACCCCGACCCACCCTCGACCCACCCTCGACCCCGACCCACCCTCGACCCACCCTCGACCCACCCTCGACCCACCCTCGACCCCGACCCACCCCCGACCAACCCTCGACCCCGACCCACCCTCGACCTCGACCCACCCCCGACCCACCCTCGACCCACCCTCGACCCACCCTCGACCCACCCTCGACCCTGACCCACCCCCGACCCACCCTCGACCCATCCTTGACCCGGCCCCGACCCACCCTCGACCCCGACCCACCCCCGACCCCGACCCACCCCCGACCCACCCTCGACCCTGACCCACCCCCGACCCACCCTCGACCCATCCTTGACCCGGCCCCGACCCACCCTCGACCCTGACCCACCCCCGACCCACCCTCGACCCTGACCCACCCCCGACCCACCCTCGACCCATCCTTGACCCGGCCCCGACCCACCCTCGACCCCGACCCACCCTCGACCTCGACCCACCCTCGACCCCGACCCACCCTCGACCCCGACCCACCCTCGACCTCGACCCACCCTCGACCCCGACCCACCCTCGACCCCGACCCACCCTCGACCCCGACCCACCCCCGACCCACCCTCGACCCACCCTCGACCCCGACCCACCCCCGACCCACCCCCGACCCACCCTCGACCTCGACCCACCCTCGACCTCGACCCACCCTCGACCCCGACCCACCCTCGACCCCGACCCACCCTCGACCCCGACCCACCCTCGACCCCGACCCACCCTCGACCCCGACCCACACCCGACCCACCCTCGACCCACCCTCGACCCCGACACACCCCCGACCCACCCTCGACCTCGACCCACCCTCGACCTCGACCCACCCTCGACCTCGACCCACCCTCGACCCCGACCCACCCTCGACCCTGACCCACCCTCGACCCACCCCCGACCCACCCCCGACCAACCCCCGACCCACCCTCGACCTCGACCCACCCTCGACCCCGACCCACCCTCGACCCACCCCCGACCCACCACCGACCAACCCCCGACCCACCCTCGACCCCAGCCCACCCCGACCCACCCTCGACCCCGACCCACCCTCGACCCACCCTCGACCCACCCTCGACCCACCCCCGACCCACCCTCGGCCCACCCCCGACCCCGACCCACCCCCGACCCCGACCCACCCTCGACCCACCCCCGACCCACCCTCGACCCCGACCCACCCCCGACCCACCCCCGACCCCGACCCACCCTCGACCCACCCTCGACCCGGCCCCGACCCCGACCCACCCCCGACCCACCCTCGACCCACCCTCGACCCACCCCCGACCCACCCTCGGCCCACCCCCGACCCCGACCCACCCTCGACCCACCCTCGACCCACCCTTGACCCCGACCCACCCCCGACCCACCCCCGGCCCACCCTCGACCCACCCCCGACCCACCCTCGACCCCGACCCACCCCCGATCCACCCCCGACCCCGACCCACCCTCGACCCACCCCCGACCCACCCTCGGCCCACCCCCGACCCACCCTCGGCCCACCCCCGACCCTGACCCACCCTCGACCCACCCTCGACCCGACCCCGACCCCGACCCACCCTCAACCCACCCTCGACCCCGACCCACCCTCGACCCGGCCCCGACCCACCCACGACCCAGCTCCTGTTTACCTCATAGGACTCTGATTTCCATCGGGGGCCTATCATAGGAACATAGCAACAGGAGGCGGCCATTCAGCCCCTCGAGCCTGTCACGCCATTCAGTGAGATCATGGCTGATCTGTATCCTAACTCCATCTACCCGCCCTGGCTCCATATCCCTTAATACCCTCGACTAGCAAAAACCTATCCATTTCTGACTTAAAATGATTAATTGAGCTAGCAGCTATTGCTTTTTGTGGGAGAAAGTTCCACACTTCTATCACTTTTTGTGTGAAGAAGTGTTTCCTAACTTCTCTACTGAACGGCCTGGCTCTGATTTTAAGTTTATGGCACCTTGTTCTGGACACTCCCCCACCCACTCTCTATCCACCCTATCAAATCCTTTCGAAATCCTAAAAAACTCGGTCTATCGCCTCAAACAGGCTTTGGACTCCCGGCAGTAGGCCCCCTTCAAAATGGCGACGGCCCCATATTGAGGCCGTTAATGTCCCGCTAACACCAGGCGAAGTGAGTCAAAATGGACCCCGGGTTCCCTGGATTAATAGTCCAGTAACAGTATAGGCCGGTGCGCTCTCCTATCCCTTCCTTCCCCACTCCCCATGGTTCACCCTGGGCTGTGGTTCCACAAGAGTGAACACCTCCCCAGCGCCCAATCCTCCATCGTCTGAGCCCAGACCCTGACATTTGACTATCAGGAGGGCACCAGCGGGCAGTGCCATCTGGCGACACCCGGTCTCTGGTCTGGCCGAGAGTTGCTCGGGTTATGTAAATGTGCTGATGTACGGCTGATAGCTCACCTCAAACCACATGGACCGCAGTGGTTCAAGGGGAAGGCTCACTACCACCTTCTCAGGGCAACTAGGGATGGGCCATAGCCCACACCCCTAGAATAAATTAAAGGCGCTATATAAATGCAAGTTGTTGTTGTTGCTGCATCCTTATCCCCTGCAGTGATAGAAAATATCGAAATTAGAAAGCTAGCTAACTCGGTGACTTGGAATACAAGAGTAATGAAGTCTTGCTGCAATTGTACAGGGCTTTGCTGAGACCACACCTGGAGTATTGTGTACAGTTCTGGTCTCCGTTCCTAAGAAAGGATATACTTGCCTTAGAAGGAGTGCAACGAAGGTTCACCAGACTGGTTCCTGGGATGGGGGGATTGTCCTATGAGGACAGATTGAGTAGACTAGGCCTATATTCTCTGGAGTTTAGAAGAATTAGAGGTGATCTCATTGAAACAAAAAAAAAATTCTTACAGGGCTTGACAGGGTAGATGCAGGGAGGATGTTTCCACTGGCTGGGGAGTCTAGAACCAGGGGTCACAGTCGGCCATTTAGGACTGAGATGAGGAGAAATTTCTTCACTCAGAGGGTGGTGAATCTTTGGAATTCTCTACCCCAGAGGGCTGTGGATGCTCAGTCGTTGAGTATATTCAAGACAGAGATCGATAGATTTTTGGATATTAAGGGAATCGAGGGATATGGGGATAGTGCAGGAAGGTGGAGATGAGGTAGAAGATCAGCCATGATCTTATTGGATGGCGGAGCAGGCTCGAGGGACCGTAGGCACCTATTTCTTATGTTCTTATATGGAAAAGAGAAAAGAGGTGAGTTGACCCTTCATCACAGTCTGAACTTTGAACTGCATTTCTCCCTTTTAGGTGCTGCATGTTTCCAAAACATTCTGATTTTTATTTTTTGCCATTTTATCTTTCCACTGTGGGATGTACCTTCGCCACACGGACTGCAGCGGTTCCAGAAGAAGGCCTAGCACCACCTTCTCAAGAGATGGGCAATAAATGCCGGCCTTGCCAGCGACGCCCACATCCCGAGAATGAATATTTAAAAAACACTTTCCAATGGCTCTGTCTGTCTGTTAATTGAAAATATTTTGCAACGCTTCTCAAATCCCAAAGGGGAGAAGCAAATATGTTGCGGAGCCATCGATACTGCCGCAGTAATTCTCACTTAGTCATCGCTGGAAGAAATTATTTGTGGGGAGTGACTCAGAGGTTGAAGTGGTGCTGTTTCAGGCGTTGGGAGATTTGACGATCCCACAGTCTCACAGGCTGAGTTAAGTATTTCTTGTTAGTGGTCACTCTGGATGAGGACAGTCTCGATCAAGTTCATTGCTGTATTCTGTAAGCGGAGGTTAGACAAATAAGTGGGCTGATAAGTGGCAGGTAACATTCGCGCCACACAAGTGCCAGGCAATGACTATCTCCAACAAGCGAGAGTCTAACCACTGGCCCTTGACATTACCATCGCCGAATCCCCCACTATCAAAATCCTGGGGGTCACCATTGACCAGAAACTTAACTGGACCAGCCACATAAATACTGTGGCAACAAGAGCAGGTCAGAGGCTGGGTATTCTCACCTCCTGACTCCCCAAACCTTTCCACCATCTACAAGGCACAAGTAAGGAGTGTGATGGAATACTCTCTTCACTTGCCTGGATGAGTGCAGCTCCAACAACACTCAAGAAGCTCGACACCATCCAGGTCAAAGCAACCCGCTTGATTGGCACCCCATCTACCACCTTAAACATTCACTCCCTCCACCACCGGCGTACCGTGGCTGCAGTGTGTACCATCTACAAGATGCACTGCAGCAACTCGCCCAGGCTTCTTCGGCAGCACCTCCCAAACCCGCGACCTCTTCCACCTAGAAGGACAAGCGCAGCAGGCGCATGGGAACACCACCAGCTCCAAGTTCCTCTCCAAATCACACACCATCCTGACTTGGAAATATATCGCCGATCCTTCATCGTCGCTGGGTCAAAATCCTGGAACTCCCTCCCTAATAGCACTGTGGGAGTACCTTCACCACATGGACTGCAGCGGTTCAAGAAGGCGGCTCACCACCACCTTCTCAAGGGCGATTAGGGATGGGCAATAAATGCTGGCCTTGCCAGCGACGCCCACATCTCAAACCCTTAACCTGGCTTTTCTCTTCACAGGTACCGACTAACCCACTTAGTTTTTCGAGCTTTATACTTCTTTATTTCAAATTTCCAGTACTTGCAATTACTTGCACAATCCTGTGCTCGTACCTCCCTCCAGATTATCACTCTTCACAACCAGCTCTTCTTCAATTTTCCCCCAACATTTTCCAGCTACGAAATATTCCTCCTCAAGTGTTGAAGACTGTGGAACTCCTCATTTCCTTCTCTCCTCCTTTTTCTCCTGTGCTCTACAGGATTCTAAACCCTACCTAATCTTCAAATCCTTCTTCGATTGCTTTGCTCGCAGAAGCATACCAGGGCTTAAAGGGTTAAAGTATGAGGACAGGTTGCATAAACTAGACTTGTATTCCCTTGAGTTTAGAAGATGAAGGGGTGATCGAATCGAGTATTTAAAATGATTAAAGGATTTGACAGTAGACACAGAGAAACGATTTCCTCTGGTGAGGGACTCCAGAACAAGGGGGCAGAACCTTCAGATTAGAGCCGGGCCATTCAGGGGGGAAAAGGAAAGAAAGACTTGTATTTCAATAGCGCCTTTCACCACCTCAGGAGGTCCCAAAGCTCTTTACAGCCAATGAAGTACTTTTGAAGTGTAGTCACTGTTGTAATGTAGGAAACGTGGCAGCCAATTTCTGCACAGCAAGCTCCCACACACAGCAATGTGGTAATGACCAGATAATCTATTTTTGGCGCTCCCTCAGTACTGCCCCTCCGACAGTGCGGCGCTCCCTCAGTACTGCCCCTCTGACAGTGCAGCGCTCCCTCAGTACTGCCCCTCCGACAGTGCAGCGCTCCCTCAGTACTGCCCCTCCGACAGTGCAGGCGCTCCCTCAGTACTGCCCCTCCGACAGTGCAGCACTCCCTCAGTACTGCCCCTCCGACAGTGCAGCACTCCCTCAGTACTGCCCCTCTGACAGTGCAGCACTCCCTCAGTACTGCCCCTCTGACAGTGCAGCACTCCCTCAGTACTGCCCCTCTGACAGTGCAGCACTCCCTCAGTACTGCCCCTCCGACAGTGCAGCGCTCCCTCAGTACTGCACTGGGAGTGTCAGCCTGGATTTTATGCTCAAGTCTCGTGGAGTGGGACTTGAACCCGCGACCTTCTGACTCAGAGGTGAGACTGGAAACCTGGAACTGTCTCCCACAAAAGTCTGTGGATGCTGGGGGTCAATTGGAGCTTTCGAGACTGAGATCGAAGGAATATCGAGTTCAACAATTTTAGATCATAACCTCAGCTCCAATCACATTTATATTTTATTTTATCCACCCTTTTATTTGTCCCCCCCACCTTTTTTTTTTCCTCCTAGAAGCTGGCAGCTGTCCTTCATTCTGCCAGTGGATTTCACACTTCATTCAGCCTTAATCTGTCACATTAACACCACCTCTAGCCTTGCATATCTCTTAATGTCTCTTAATGTCTCTTCATCTCCACCTTTGTTCCTTTATCCCCTCCCCCTTTTCCCAGCTTTACCCTGGCCTTAAATCTATTTGATTTCCGGCTCTTCCCAGTTCTGATGAAAGGTCATCGACCTGAAACGTTAACTCTCTTTCTCTCTCCACGGATGCTGCCTGGCCTGCTGAGTTTTTCCAGCGTTTTCTGTTGTTATTTCGAAGGATTTTTGTTGGGTCAGGGTATCAAGGGATATGGAGCGAAGGCAGGTAAACGGAGCTGAGTTGCATTCGGCGCAGACTCCATGGATTTTTTTTTTAGATTATGAACGTACACCCTTATTAAAACTGGACAGGCTGTTTGGGGGGAAGCTGTGGAAAACCACTCAAGCTGAAGGTGGCTGACGTAACCAGGTTGCATTCGTATAGTAACGGACTGTCCTTGTGAACAATGGCCCGAGAGGCCCACTCCCAAGTCATGAATAACGAGGCTGGCGACTCATTGTTTCTGGTCAAGATGAGCTCGTTAAGTTAATCGGCTGGAAGATCGAAATGAAATCGAAAACCATCCAAACCTGGGAGGAAGCCTGGAAACCATTTCCCTGAGGCCATGTGTCCATTAAAACCACAGACAGCGGTCTGGGTATTGGGGAGTATATCAGAGAGCAGTGTGGATAGCTCTCTCTCTCTCTCTCTCTGCCCTCCACACAACGGAACGTCCAGAGGAGCTGAGCCTTGCTCTTCCAACCGAGACGGACTTCGACTAAGGCTGGGACTCGCATGCCGCAAGGCCGGTACGGAACCAGGTAGCCGAGACGTACGAGAGGAAGCTGCAAGCAAGATCAAGGGCAATCTAGGTGAGCATTGCCAAGCCTGCACACCCACAAGATCACTTAGCTGTGTGAAGGGGTGCCTGTATGTTCCTACCAAACCAGAGGGGGTTTAGCGTTGGAAGGGTCCTGTGATAGTTTAGTTCACGGGAGGTTGTTTTTAGGCCGTGGTAAGTCAGCACGGCAGGGGCTTGTTGGACAAGTCAGGGTTGTACTGTTTTAAACTGGACTGTTGTGTTCACACCACTCATACTGTGTGCGAGTGGAGTGGTTTTTGTCAACCTTAATAAACACTGTACGGGTGAGCCCGAAAACGCTGTCTGTGTTCCAATCTGTCCTCAGTAATCCCGATCGTCCAGAACGTGTAGTAAGGGGGTTTGCGTGCTCGCTACAGGCGGGGCGAAACCACTGACAATAATTGGCGATTGCGGCAGGGCCTATAGGAAATTGGCCACCGCAGAAACCGGTTACACAACCATGATCTGATTGAACGAGGGAACAGGCGCGAGGGGCTGAACGGCCTCCTCCTGATCCTGCGTTCTGAACAACGGAGCTGGTTATGCTGTGCAGCTCAATCACATTGCAATCAGACGGAAAATATTTTCCAGCAGCTGTTGCCAATCCTAATTCCCCCTGACTGCCGGCTAAACTGATCTACGGGCACAATCAGTGCCAACCATTGCATTATTATCGCAGCACGAGCCTGGAAATGGTTGGTAATGGGGTCCCTGGAGGGAAGCATCGCTGAGCATTAATTGCCTCCGATGTTCATTATGCACCAATGGGAGTTTGTTACCAGAATGGCCATTCAATCACTCTGCTCAAAGTGCAGGGCAAAATAACCGGGCCGAACATCAAATCTAAGAGGCACCATCACAGTCAGGAGAGGGAAGAGGGATCGGTGTCAGGAGCTCTTACACACAGCGAGGAGGCATTGGGTCAGGCCTCGAACACGCGCTCCAGAATGGAGAGGACAATGCTCTAGCTGACAACACTAGCCCTCCCCTTGACTAAGGTCACCCGAGGGAGAACAATACCCAGTCTTAAAGCATCCACTGTTCAGTTTTGGATAATTGCACTCAATTGGATAATTGCGCTGATGAGGCTGTAAGGAGAGTTCTTTTGTGGAATAAAAAGATGGTGTTGAGGGAGCTTTACTCTGTATCTAACCCGTGCTTTACCTGCCGTGGGAGTGTTTGATGGGACAGTGTAGAGGGAGCTTTACTCTGTATCTAACCCGTGCTGTACCTGCCCTGGGAGTGTTTGATGGGACAGTGTAGAGGGAGCTTTACTCTGTATCTAACCCGTGCTGTACCTGCACTGGGAGTGTTTGATGGGACAGTGTAGAGGGAGCTTTACTCTGTATCTAACCCGTGCTGTACCTGCCCTGGGAGTGTTTGATGGGACAGTGTAGAGGGAGCTTTACTCTGTATCTAACCCGTGCTGTACCTGCCCTGGGAGTGTTTGATGGGACAGTGTAGAGGGAGCTTTACTCTGTATCTAACCCGTGCTGTACCTGCCCTGGGAGTGTTTGATGGGACCGTGTAGAGGGAGCTTTACTCTGTATCTAACCCGTGCTGTACCTGCCCTGGGAGTGTTTGATGGGACGGTGTAGAGGAAGCTTTACTCTGTATCTAACCCGTGCTGTACCTGCCCTGGGAGTGTTTGATGGGACGGTGTAGAGGAAGCTTTACGCTGTATCTAACCCGTGCTGTACCTGCCCTGGGATTGTTTGATGGGACAGTGTAGAGGGAGCTTTACTCTGTATCTAACCCGTGCTGTACCTGCCCTGGGAGTGTTTGATGGGACCGTGTAGAGGGAGCTTTACTCTGTATCTAACCCGTGCTGTACCTGCCCTGGGAGTGTTTGATGGGACAGTGTAGAGGAAGCTTTACTCTGTATCTAACCCGTGCTGTACCTGCCCTGGGAGTGTTTGATGGGACAGTGCAGAGGAAGCTTTACGCTGTATCTAACCCGTGCTGTACCTGCCCTGGGGTTGTTTGATGGGACGGTGTAGAGGAAGCTTTACTCTGTATCTAACCCGTGCTGTACCTGCCCTGGGAGTGTTTGATGGGACAGTGTAGAGGAAGCTTTACGCTGTATCTAACCCGTGCTGTACCTGCCCTGGGATTGTTTGATGGGACGGTGTAGAGGAAGCTTTACTCTGTATCTAACCCGTGCTGTACCTGCCCTGGGATTGTTTGATGGGACGGTGTAGAGGGAGCATTACTCTGTATCTAACCCGTGCTGTACCTGCCCTGGGAGTGTTTGACGGGACAGTGTAGAGGGAGCTTTACTCTGTATCTAACCCATGCTGTACCTGCCCTGGGAGTGTTTGACGGGACAGTGTAGAGGGAGCTTTACTCTGTATCTAACCCGTGCTGTACCTGCCCTGGGAGTGTTTGATGGGACAGTGTAGAGGGAGCTTTACTCTGTATCTAACCCGTGCTGTACCTGCCCTGGGAGTGTTTGATGGGACAGTGTAGATGTACGTGCTCTGGATGCCTGAAGTCTGAATGTTGATGTCTGCTATCAATCAGTGCGATAAAGTCAAATGTAAGAACATGATTTGTGTGAAAGCGGAATACTGTGCAAGAAAAAATTCTCTCAACTTCACTACTTACATTATCAGTGTAAACAGACTTTAGTTACAAATGCATAACTGTCTGGCTTAGCCTGCTATCTACAACAGCACTGCCAAAATATAGGATAAACAGTTGCTCTCAATATTCCTCCGGCTGCATGAAGTAGCACTGCTCCACACAGAAGACTTTAGTAGCAGAATCAAAGCCATCTTAATCATCAGAATCATCACCTTCATGAAAATCCTGATGCTGCTCATCGGAAATACCAACAGAAAATGCTGGGAACGCTCGGTCAGATCCTGAAGCGTTAACCCCACCTTCCCCTCACCACCGATGCTGCCTGAGCTGCTGAGCGTTCCCAGCATTCAAGATAAGTCGTGTGCAGCTTTCAGGTGGATGATTGACAGGCAGTACCTCAAACACACACACACTCTCTCTGTCTGCAGTCAGCCAGTCTGCCTGCTCTGTCTGTCTGTGGCCGGTACCAGTATCTGCCCTCCTCTGGGGCTCCGCTTCCTCCTTCCTGATAACCATCTCATTTGCTAAAGGTCCGCCAAGGCCTTTAGAGTTTCACAGTAATTTAAAAGTCTACAAGGCACAAGTCAGGAGTGTGATGGAATACTCTCCACTTGCCTGGATGAGTGCAGCTCCAACAACACTCAAGAAGCTCAACACCATCCAGGACAAAACAGCCTGCTTGATTAGCACCCCATCCACCACCTTAAACATTCACTCCCTCCACCACTGGCGTACCGTGGCTGCAGTGTGTACCATCTACAAGATGCACTGCAGCAACTCGCCAAGGCTTCTTCGGCAGCACCTCCCAAACCCGCGATCTCTTCCACCTAGAAAAGACAAGGGCAGCAGGCGCATGGGAACACCGCCACCTCCAAGTTCCCTTCCAAGTCACACACCATCCTGACTTGGAAGTATATCGCTGATCCTTCATCGTCGTTGGGTCAAAATCCTGGAACTCCCTCCCTAACAGCACTGTGGGAGTACCTTCACCACACGGACTGCAGCGGTTCAAGAAGGCGGCTCACCACCACCTTCTCAAGGGCAATTAGGGATGGGCAATAAATGCTGGACTTGCCATCGACGCCCACATCCCGGGAACGAATAAAAATATAATGCCAGCTACTCTCTCTCCCCTCCCTCGTCACCTCCCTCCTCCCCCACCATAGCTTTACTCCCAGTGGGTCGACCCTGCCAATGAGCTAAAGGCTCTGGGTAAAAGCTGAATTATTGAGCAGGTGGCTGCGAGGAGAGAGATTGGCCCGGATTTTGCGATGAGAATAATGGTGAGGCATCGTTATTGAGGAGTAAATTGGACAGCAACTTTCCGTGTCCGCACATGCGCAATTAAACAGGAAATCCGGAAGTTGCAGTCTGAGTTACCCTGCTCCTCCACAGGCTGCACTATAACAGTACCTCGCCAATAGACTCAGCAGTGAAATCAATGTAAGGGTGTGAAGTCGTGGTACTTACCCTCTAGTTACCCACTAAACAAGGCAGAAAAAGCTAGGGCTGGTGCATTCATGTGTAAGTGAAATTTTAACGGCGTGATAAGTGATAATTATTGCCAAACAACATCTCTGGCCTTGATAATTTAATTTTACAAGTGTGGAGTCTCATTCCTCAGAATTTAATTAGTTTTGGAGATTTAAAAATATAATTATATTTTGTCTACTTTTTCTGTCTGTCTTTTTTCTCTCTCACTTAATCCCATCTTTCTTTCCCTCTCTTTATTTCGCTTTCCATACATGATTTAAATCTAATTTATAATTCTTGCTTTATACTTCCTGGTTTGCACTCTGTGGGCGCGATTTTCCCATTGGAGGCGGGTTGGAGGTGGGTTTCGGTTTGGGTGGGTTCCAAACCCGCCTCCAGTTTCAGGTGGGAAAAATTTGCGATTTTCCCCTAATTGGCCAGTTACTTTCAGAGGTGTGGGTTCCCCTGGCCAATTAGTCTTTTGGGACTGAAACTCGCCTCTGCTGACATCACTTATCCAGCTTCATTTCAGGGCTGCTTGCTGCCTTGGCTCATTCCACTGGCTTTTGGTCGATGCTGCACCACCTCCAAACTTTCATCTGCTTGAAGAATGGCCAGCTCCAAGGCAAGGGCCTCCCTGAGGTTCTCGGATGAGGCGCTGGGTACGCTGGTTGAGGGGGCGAGAGCTAGCAGGGAGGTGCTCTTCCCCTCATCTGGGAGGAAGAGGCCTCCCAAAGAAACCAAGGCTGTGTGGGTCCAGCTGGCAAGGGATATCACCTCCAGATCTGTGTGCAGATTGGGTGATTGTTTCTGTTTGTTGATGAAATGCCATCCCTGTGTGAATGTATCACAATTAGGTGATGGCAAACTGTTGGGGTGATGGCATCTGTTATTTCGCCTTAGGCAGCTCCACATTGCAGGCTCCGCGACACTTGCGTGGTCAGGTTGGTGGTCAGAGTGAAAGGAGGCCAGAGAGTCATGTCCATTGTCTATCATGTGTTAAGAAGGAGCCAAGCACATGTGCCACAATGGGCAACCTATGCAAATCTGGCCAGGATGAGGGCATCCCTTGCATCACGGGCGGCCATGTGCTCGCGTGCTGCCGCTGCTGCTGGTAGATACGCCGCCGCTCGGTCCTCCTCCTCCTCCTCATCTGAGGAGGCTATGTACTGAGCCATTTGCTTATCAGGAAGCTGCAAGCCACGACGCTGTGCCATGTTGTGCAGTGCACAGCAGACCACGACCATTCTGGAGACCCTGGCTGCTGAATACCGCAGGGCTCCACCTGATCTGTCAAGGCAACGGAATCGTATCTTCAGCAAGCCAATGGTTTGCTTGATGAAGGACCTGGTCGAAATGTGGCTGACGTTGTAGCACTCCTCAGCCTCGTTAGCTGGCCTCCTGATCGGTGTCATTAGCTACTTCTTCAGGGGGTAGCCCTTGTCACCAAGGAGCCATCCGTTAAGTTGGTTTGGTGGATTGAAGAGCAGAGGAACACTAGAGTTCCGCAGAATGAAAGAGTTATGGCAACTACCACAGAACTTGGCGCAAACATGCAAAATCTCCTTCTTGTGGTTACACACCAGCTGTTTAGGATTCAGCAAAGGAGGACAAAGGGATTAATTATGAGGGGGAAATAGAATATGAGAGTAAGCTTGCAGGGAACATAAAAACTGACTGTAAAAGCTTCTATAGCTATGTGAAGAGAAAAAGATTGGTGAAGTCAAGCGTAGGTCCCTTGCAGTCAGAATCAGGGGAATTTATAATGGGGAACAAAGAAATGGCAGACCAATTAAATACATACTTTGGTTCTGTCTTCACAAAGGAGGACACAAATAAACTCCCAGAGATGTCGGGGAACATAGGGTCTAATGAGAGGGAGGAATTGAATGAAATCAGTATTTGTAGGGAAATAGTGTTAGGGAAATTGACGGGATTGAAGGCCGATAAATCCCCAGGGCCTGATAATCTACATCCTAGGGTACTTAAGGAAGTGGCCCTAGAAATAGTAGATGCATTGCTGGTCATCATGTAATAGTAAGTCATAGTCAAGATGTAATAGTAGAGCACTTGGAAAACAGTGACAGGATCAGACAAAGTCAACATGGATTTACAAAAGGTAAATCATGCTTGACTAATCTACTGGAATTTTTTGGGGATGTAACTAGTAGAATAGATAAGGGAGAAACAGAGGATGTGGTGTATTTGGACTTTCAGAAGGCTTTCGATAAGGTCCCGCATAAGAGATTAGCGTGTAAGGTTAAAGCACATGGGATTGGGGGCAAGGTACTGATTTGGATAGAGAACTAGTTGGCAGACAGGAAGCAAAGAGTTGGAATAAATGGGTCTTTTTCCGAGTGGCAGGCAGTGACTAGTGGGGTACCGCAGGGATCGGTGCTAGGACCCCAGCTATTCACAATATATATTAATGATCTAGACGAGGGAACTAGATGTAATATCTCTAAGTTTGCAGATGACACAAAGCTGGGTGGGCGTGTGTGCTGTGAGGAGGATGCAGAGAAACTCCAGTATGAATTGGACAGGTTGGGTGAATGGGCAGATGCATGGCAGATGCAGTATAATGTGGATAAATGCGAGGTTATCCACTTTGGTGGCAAAAACAGGAAGACAGATTATTATCTGAACGGCAATAGATTGGGAAAAGGGGAAGTGCAACGAGATCTGGGAGTCCTTGTGCACCAGTCGCTGAAGGTAAGCATGCAGGTGCAGCAGGCGGTTAAGAAGGCAAATGGTATGTTGGCCTTCATAGCGAGAGGATTCGAGTACAGGAGCAAGGATGTCTTGCTGCAGTTGTACAAGGCCTTGGTGAGACCACACCTTGAGTATTGTGTGCAGTTTTGGTCGCCTTATCTGAGGAAGGATGTTCTTGCCATGGAAGGAGTTCAGTGAAGATTCACAAGGCTGATACCTGGGATGGCAGGAATGACATATGAGGAGAGATTGGGTCGATTGGGCTTATATTCGCTGGAGTATAGAAGAATGAGAGGGGATCTCATCGAAACATATAAAATTCTGACAGGTCTGGACAAACTAGATGCAGGAAGAATGTTCCCGATGATTGGAGAGTCCAGAACCAGGGGTCATAATCTAAGGATAAGGGGTAAGCCATTTAGGACAGAAATGAGGAAGAATTTCTTCACCCAGAGAGTGGTGAACCTGTGGAATTCTCTACCACAGAAGGTAGTTGAGGCCAATTCATTAAATATATTCAAGAAGGAGTTAGATATATTTCTTAAGGCTAAAGGTATCGAGGGATATGGGGAGAAGACAGGTACAGGGTACTGAGTTTGGATGATCAGCCATGATCTCATCGAATGGCGGAGCAGGCTCGAGGGGCCGAATGGCCTACTCCTGCTCCTATCTTCTATGTTTCTATGTTTCTATGAAACATATAAGATTCTGAGGGGGATTGACAGGGTAGATGCTGAGAGGTTGTTTCCCCTGGCTGGAGAGTCTAGAACTAGGGGGCATAGTCTCAGGATAAGGGGTCGGCCATTTAGGACTGAGATGAGGAGGAATTTCTTCACTCAGAGGGTTGTGAATCTTTGGAATTCTCTGCCCCAGAGGGCTGTGGATGCTGAGTCGTTGAGTATATTCAAGGCTGAGATCGATAGATTTTTGGACTCGAGGGTAATCAACGGATGTGGGGATCAGGCGGGAAAGTGGAGTTGAGGTGGATGATCAGCCATGATCTTATTGAATGGCGGAGCAGGCTCGAGGGGCCGAATGGCCGACTCCTGCTCCTAATTCTTATGTTCTTATGTTAACACAGTAAAACATCCCAGGGCGCTTCACAGGTGCATTATAAAATAAAATTTGACACTGAGCCACCTTGAGAGAAATTAGGGCAGGTGACCAAAAGCTTGGTCAAAGAGGTAGGTTTTAAGGAGCGTCTTAAAGGAAGAAAGAGAGGTAGCGAGGCAGAGAGGCTGGGAATTCCAGAGTTTAGGGCCCAGGCATCAGAAGGCACGGCCGCCAATGGTTGAGCGATTATAATCAGGGATCCTCAAGAGGGCAGAATTAGAGGAGCGCAGATATCTCGGGGGGTTTGTGGGCTGAAGGAGATTACAGAGAGAGGAGGGGCGAGGCCATGGAGGGATTTGAAAACAAGGATGAGAATTTTGAAATCGAGGCACTGCTTAACCGGGAGCCAATGTAGGTCAGCGAGCACAGGGGTGATGGGCGAACGGGACTTGGTGCGAGTTAGGACACGGGCAGCCGAGTTTTGGATGACCTGAAGTTTACGTAGGGTGGAATGTGGGAGGCCAGCCAGGAGTGCGTTGGAATAGTCAAGTCTGGAGGTAACAAAGGCATGGATGAGGGTTTCAGCAGCGGATGAGCTGAGGCAAGGGCGGAGACGGGCGATGTTACGGAGGTGGAAATAGGCGATCTTTGTTATGCTGCGGATATGTGGTCGGAAGCTCATTTCAGGGTCAAATATGACACCAAGGTTGCGAACAGTGTGTTTCAGCCTCAGACAGATGTTAGGGAGAGGGATGGAGTCAGTGGCTCGGGAACGGAGTTTGTGGCGGGGACTGAAAACAACGGCTTCGGTTTTCCCAATATTTAATTGGAGGAAATTTCTGCTCATCCAGAACTGGATGTCGGATAAGCAGGCTGACAATTTAGAGACCGTGGAGGGGTCGAGAGAAGTGGTGGTGAGATAGAGCTGGGTGTCATCAGTGTACATGTGGAAACTGACGCTGTGTTTTCGGATGGTGTCGCCAAGGGGCAGCATGTAGATGAGAAATAGGAGGGGGCCAAGGATAGATCCTTGGGGGACACCAGAGGTAACGATGCGGGAGTGGGAAGAGAAGCCGTTGCAGGTGATTCTCTGGCTATGATTAGATAGATAAGAATGGAACCAGGCGAGTGCAGTCCCACCCAGCTGGACGACGGTGGAGAGGCATTGGAGGAGGACGATGTGGTCAACCGTGTCAATCAGCTGTTTAATGATCCTCTGGGCAGCCGTTCCTAGCACGTGCTTCAAATGCTTTACCAAGGTGACCTCTTGCGCTAAACGCGGGCTCAACCAGCGTTGCAGCTTAAGATTCCATCTGGGCCACCTCGGAGGCTTTTTAGCGCCTAAGGTATTCGGCAAATCGCCCTCACTATCTGTTCTCAGTTCCGGTGGTGGTTTTCAGGAGCTGTATTTCGATTTGAATCCCGGCAGGGGGCGCTGTTGCACCACATTTCTTGGACTCACCTCGCACGCACCAACATCGCCATCTGATGGGAGAGTGCTGGAACTGCAAGCAGACGGTGATCACAGAATGATCGCACAGAAGGAGGCCATTTGGCCCATCGTGCCTGTGCCGGCTCTTGGATCTGGTTAGTCCCACTCCCTGCTCTTTCCCCATAGCCCTGTAAATTTTTTCCCTTCAAGTATTTATCCGATTCCCTTTTAAAAGTTACTATTGAATCTGCTTCCACCGCCCTTTCAGGCAGCGCATTCCAGATCACAACAACTCGCTGAGTGAAACCGCTGCATAGAATCTAGACAGCTCACAGTCTCCTGCGGCCTCAATCAGTAAAGGCACTGTCTGGTGGCATGCTGAGTTACTCAGAGCACGACCAGGGTATGTTAGTGTCCTGGGTAATTTACCGGACAGGACTGGACTGGTAATCCAGAGAATTTGAGTTCAGTATTCAAAATCATGAGGGGTCTGGACAGAGTAGATAGAGAGAAACTGTTCCCATTGGCGGAAGGGTCGAGAACCAGAGGACACAGATTTAAGGTGATTGGCAGAAGAACCAAAGACTGACATGAGGAAAAACTTTTTTACGCAGCGAGTGGTTAGGATCTGGAATGCACTGCCTGATAGGGTGGTGGAGACAGACTCAATCGTGGCTTTCAAAAGGGAATTGGATAAGTACCTGAAGGAATAAAATTTGCAGGGCTCCGGGGAAAGGGCGGGGGATGGGACTAGCTGAAGTGCTCTTGCAGAGAGCTGAGCACGGGCTCGACGAGCTGAATGGCCTCCTTCTGTGCTGTAACCATTCTATGATTCTATGAATCACTGAAATCACTAAATCTCTCTGCACCCCCTCCAAAGCCTTCACATCCCTCCTAAAGTGTGGAGCCCAGAATTGGACACCGTACTCCAGCTGGGGCCGAACCAGTGTTTTATATGAGGAAAGGTTGAGCAGGCTGGGCCTATACTCATTGGAGTTTAGAAGAATGAGAGGTGATCTTATTGAAACATATAAGATACTGAGGGGGCTCGACAAGGTAGATGCAGAGAGGATGTTTCCCCTCGTGGGGAAATCTAGAACTCGGGGGCACAGTTTCAGAATAAGGGGTCGCCCATTTAAAACTAAGATGAGGAGGAATTTCTTCTCTCAGAGGGTTGTAAATCTGTGGAATTCTCTGCCCCAGAGAGCTGTGGAGGCTGGGTCATTAAATACATTTAAGGTGGAGATAGACAGATTTTTGCAAGATAAGGGAGTAAAGGGTTATGGGGAGCGGGCGGGGAAGTGGCTTTGAGCCCAAGATCAGCCATGATCTTATTAAATGGTGGAGCAGGCTCGAGGGGCCAAGTGGCCTATTCCTGCTCCTATTTCTTATGTTTAGATGGTTGGGCCTAGGACACTGCCCTGAGGAACTCCTGCCGCGATGTCCTGGGGCTGTGATGATTGACCTTCAACCACCACAACCATCTTCCTTTGTGCTAGGTATGACTCCAGCCAGTGGAGAGTTTTCCCCCCGATTCCCATTGACTTCAGTTTTACTAGGGCTCCTTGATGCCAGACTCTGTCAAATGCTGCCTTGATGTCAAGGGCAGTCACTCTCACCTCACCTCTGGAATTCAGCTCCTTTGTCCATGTTTGGACCAAGGCTGTAATGAGGTCGGGAGCCGAGTGGTCTTGCGGAACCCAAATTGGGCATCAGTGAGCAGGTTATTGGTGAGTAAGTGCCGCTTGATAGCACTGTCGATGACACCTTCCATCACTTTGCTGATGATTGAGAGTAGACTGATGGGGCGGTAATTGGCCGGATTGGATTTGTCCTGCTTTTTGTGGACAGGACATACCTGGGCACTTTTCCACATTGTTAGATAGATGCCAGTGTTGTTGCTGTACTGGAACATCTTGGCTAGAGGCGCGGCTAGTTCTGGAGCACAAGTCTTCAACACGATAGCCGGGATGTTGTCGGGGCCCATAGCCTTTCTGTATCCAGTGCGCTCAGCCGTTTCTTGATATCACGTGGAGTAAATTGAATTGGCTGAAGACTGGCTTCTGTGGTGGTGGGGACCTCGGGAGTAGGCCGATATGGATCATCCACTCGGCACTTCTGGCTGAAGATAGTTGCAAACGTTTCAGTCTTGTCTTTTGCACTCATGTGCTGGGCTCCACCATCATTGAGGATGGGGATTTTCATGGAGCCTCCTCCTCCAGTAAGTTTTTTAATGGTCCACCACCATTCACGACTGGATGTGGCAGGACTGCAGAGCTTTGATCTGATCCATTGATTGTCGGATCGCTTAGCCCTGTCTATAGCATGCTGCTTCCGTTTTTTAGCATGCATGTAGTCCTGTGTTGCAGCTTCCCCAGGTTGACACCTCATTTTTAGGTACACCTGGTGCTGCTCCTGGCATGCTCTTCTGCACTCCTCATTGAACCAGGGTTGGTCCCCTGGCTTAATGGTAATGGTAGAGTGAGGGATATGCCGGGCCATGAGGTAACAAATTGTGGTGGAATACAATTCTGCTGCTGCTGATGGCCCACAGCGCCACATGGATGCCCAGTTTTGAGCTGCCAGATCTGTTCTGAATCTATCCCATTTAGCATGGTGGTAGTGTGTAAGATTCTCAAAATTCACAGATCCCCCAAAACTCGAAGACAAACCCTAAGGGAAAAGACTTTGGACTCCTTTCTAGCTATTACAGGGTGGTGAAGTGCATTGGGCCTAACCGAAGGGCCTTTTGAGCAAAAACCAAGATTTGGGATTTTAAAACATGTCTGGGCTTGTAAGGGAGAAAAAGCTGTGAAGGAAGGTGGGAGCAACCTCTGTAAAGACAGTTTGGGTATTGGAGCCAATGGGAACTGTCTGGGGAACCGTATGACCTCGCTGGGAGTGTAAATCGGCCCCTGTCAGACATTAGCATCCTAACAATAAACCCGAGGAGAACAGACTCCACCCCAAGCTACAGAGCCCATTAAGACCTGCATAAAACAAATTACTTCGGCTTACCCTATAGAAATTACAGGCCCAACCAAGAAAACCCAAAACATAAGAACAATCAAACTCTGATTAAATGGCAAATCGACAGGATGGGGGCCATCCCGGAACCACTTCACACCTTAACAAACCAGTTACCGTTAACGAGCTCGCCAAAACTAACAAAGACCGGGACCTGATTTGGCGCGCAGATAAGGGAGCTTCAATGGGTATAATTGAAGGCCCGTTCTCAACCTGAAAAAGAAGAAGAGGAAGGAAGAACAAGAAGACATCGACGGAGACATTCTCCGCAACACAGTTCTACAACACCACCGTTCAGCGTTCCGTGTCCAGCCAGGAGGTCGACAGCTCAAAGGCCAGACCATCCAACAAAGTAGGCCGACACGAGAAGAAACCAGAACGACCGCCTCAGTGACCATCGGACACCTCACGGCAACAAGGTCCTCACGAAACAACCAACCGAATACCAAGTACCAGTATTCGGGCCAACGCGACCAAAGAAAACCAACTCGAAGAAAACCCGAACAACCGCGAAGTTTCCACTCTACAATCTACTCCTGACTCACCCCTGGGTAAGATTTTCCCTTAAAAAACTCTAAACCCTACTTCTAAACTAAAGAAAAGTGTGTACTCACCTGATAAATCCAATACGCACCCTACCTGCATCAGCGGACTCGCGAAGACTGACCAGATACGCAGTTGAAGTCCTCTACCGCGTACGGGGTACGGCAGACACCAACCGACATATAGAGTGAACCCCAAAACCGCGAACTAACCTGTCAAGGATTCTGGTGAGTATCATCCCTGGTCCTCTGGAGTCCAACCTAGCCAGTGAAGTGGGATTGGGAGGGGTGAAGTATTCTCCTAATGTTATTTTCCCTCGCTTGTACCGAAGTGTTCCCCACTTTTAGAGTGTTAAGAGTGTTTGTGTTGTGTTTTACTTTCTTAAATAAAGATCAAAGTTCTTGCATCAAACTCAGTTGTCTGCTGCACTTTTTATCACAACCCCCAAATAAGTCCAAGGTCTAGAACCAAGGGAGTGGGAGCAATTCGAACCGCTCAGAAGTCAGAGGTGAAGCTGACACAAACCACCACCCCCTACAAGTGCCACACAACACGATGGAGGGTGTCCTCAGTGTGAAGACGGGACTTCGTCTCCACAATGACTGTGCGGTGGTCACTGCTGCCAATACTGCCATGGACAGATGCGCCTGCGACAGGTAAATTGGTGAGGACGAGGTCAAGTAGATTTTTCCCTCGTGTTGGTTCTCTCTCCACCTGTCGCAGGCCCAGACTGGCAGTTATGTCCTTCAGGACTCGGCCAGCTCGGTCAGTAGTGGTGCTACCGAGCCACTCTTGGTGATGGACATTGAAGTCCCGCACCCAGAGTACATTCTGTGCCCTTGCTACTCGCAGTGCTTCTTCCAAGTGGTGTTCAACATGGAGGAGTACTGATTCATCAGCTGAGGGAGGGCGGTAGGTGATAATCAGCAGGAGGTTTCCTTGCCTATGCTTGACCTGAAGCCATGAGACTTCATGCGGTCCGGAGTCAATGTTGAGGACTCCCAGGGCCACTCCTTCCCGACTGTATACCACTGTGCTGCCACCCCTGGTGGGTCTGTCCTGCCGGTGGGACAGGACATACCCAGGGATGGTGATGGAAGAGTTTGGGACATTGGCTGAAAGGTATGATTCTGTGAGTATGACTATGTCAGGCTGTTGCTTGACTAGTCTGTGGGACAGCTCTCCCAATTTTGGCACAAGTCCCCAGATGTTGGTGAGGAAGACTTTGCAGGGTCGACTGGGCTGGGTGTGCCGTTGCCGTGTCCGTAGCCGGTGCCGAGATCGATGCCGGGTGGTCCGTCCGGTTTTATTCTCATTGTGTTTCGTAGCGATTAGTTACAACTGAGTGTCTCGCTGGGCCATTTCAGAGGGCAGTTAAGAGTCAACCACATTGCTGTGGGTCTGGAGTCACATATAGGCCAGACCGGGTAAGGACGGCAGATTTCCTTCCCTAAAATGCATTAGTGAACCTGATGGGTTTTTACAGCAATCCGGTAGTTTCATGGTCACCATTACTGATACTAGCTTTTTATTCCAGATTTATTTAATTAACTGAATATAAATTCCCCAGCTGCTGTGGTGGGATTTGAACTCGTACTGTTCCCGTACTACATTTCTGAGGTTCGTGTCATCTGCAAGTTTTGAAATTCTGCCCTTTATACTCAAGTCCAGGTCATTAATATATCAAAAAGAGCAGTGGTCCTAATACCGACCTCTGGGGAACACCGCTGTAGACTTCCCTCCAGTCTGAAAAGCAACCGTTCAGCACTACTCTCTGCTTCCTGACTCTTAGCCAATTCTGTATCCATGCTGCCACTGTCCCTTTCATACCATGGGTTTTAATTTTGCTAACAAGCCTATTATGTGGTACTTTATCAAACGCCTTTTGAAAGTCCAGATACACAACATCAACCGCACTACCCTCATCAACTCTCTCCATTACCTAATCGAAGAACTCGATCAAGTTAGTCAAGCACAATTTGCCTTTAACAAATCTGTGCTGACTTTCATTTATTAGCACATACCTTTCCAAATGTCAATTAATTTTGTCCTGGATTATTGTCTCTAAAAGTTTCCCCACCACTGACGTTAGCTTAACTGGCCTGTAGTTGCCGAGTTTATTCCCTCTCCCCTTTTTTGAACAGGGGTGCAACATTTGCAATCCTCCAGTCCTCTGGCACCACCCCCGTATCCAAGGCTTAGTACTGTCGCATCATCTATGGGGCAGAGCCTGAGGAGGATTATCTTAAAATGAGACAGGTGGGAAACCCAAATAGCCCCTCCCTCTGCCCGCCCTCTTCCCCGTCCCCCTACCCTCCTCCTCATACGTCCCCTCCCCTTCCTCCATGTACCCCCCTCCCAGTATTGCCCTCCCCCTACCCGCCCCCACCGTGTCCGCCCCGCCCCATACCCACCTCCTCCCCATATCCCACCCCCCCACTTCCCCCTCCCCATCAGGAAAGGTTTCAATAATTTGAATGGGGAGCTATGAGAATGTACAATCTAATTGAGAATTTATTCCTGTCATTGTGATTCTCAGTCAATGGGTGGCGCTGCTGTTCCTTGTTAATCCTCAGTTCAGGAGCAGGAGGAGGCCATTCAGCCCCTCGAGCCTGTTCTGCCATTCGATCAGATCACGGCTGGTCTGTACCTCAACTCCATTTACCCACCTTAGCTCCATATCCCTCGACACACTTACCCATCAAAAATCTATTAACCTAAGTCTGGAAAGCTCCAATTGACCCCCAGCATCCACAGCCTTTGGGGGAGAGAGTTCCAGATTTCCACCACCCTTTGTGTGAAAAAGTGACATCACCCCTGAACAGCCTGGCTCTAATTTTAAGATTGAGCCTCCTTCTTCTAGCCTCCCCCCATCAGAGGAAATAGTTCCTTCGTATTTGCCCTATCAAACATGTTAAACACCTCGATCACATCACCCCTCAATCTTCTACACTCAGGGGAATACAGCGCAACTCGCTGTGCCCAGAACACTGCTGCCCTGAGGTTGCAAAAGCTACTTGATGGGGTTCAGGTTCCACCGGCTAGGTCACGATCCAATACCTCCTGCTTCCTGTGAATGGCAGCTGGCTATTCGACTCTGAAGGGCTTCACAGCAGTGGTCAATCCCCTGCTCACCCAATGAGAATGGTCACACTCCTGGACACTGACCAGCGAATCTCTGCTGACCCAATGAGAATGGTCAGTCTCTGGACACTGACCAGCGAATCGCTGCTCACCCAATGAGAATGGTCACACTCCTGGACACTGACCAGCGAATCTCTGCTCACCCAATGAGAATGGTCAGTCTCTGGACACTGACCAGCGAATCTCTGCTCACCCAATGAGAATGGTCAGTCTCTGGACACTGACCAGCGAATCTCTGCTCACCCAATGAGAACGGTCAGTCTCCGGACACTGACCAGCGAATCTCTGCTCACCCAATGAGAACGGTCAGTCTCCGGACACTGACCAGCGAATCTCTGCTCACCCAATGAGAACGGTCAGTCTCCGGACACTGACCAGCGAATCGCTGCTCACCCAATGAGAACGGTCAGTCTCCGGACACTGACCAGCGAATCGCTGCTCACCCAATGAGAACGGTCAGTCTCCGGACACTGACCAGCGAATCGCTGCTCACCCAATGAGAACGGTCAGTCTCCGGACACTGACCAGCGAATCTCTGCTCACCCAATGAGAACGGTCAGTCTCCGGACACTGACCAGCGAATCTCTGCTCACCCAATGAGAACGGTCAGTCTCCGGACACTGACCAGGGAATCTCTGCTCACCCAATGAGAACGGTCAGTCTCCGGACACTGACCAGCGAATCGCTGCTCACCCAATGAGAACGGTCAGTCTCCGGACACTGACCAGCGAATCGCTGCTCACCCAATGAGAACGGTCAGTCTCCGGACACTGACCAGCGAATCGCTGCTCACCCAATGAGAACGGTCAGTCTCCGGACACTGACCAGCGAATCTCTGCTCACCCAATGAGAACGGTCAGTCTCCGGACACTGACCAGCGAATCTCTGCTCACCCAATGAGAACGGTCAGTCTCCGGACACTGACCAGCGAATCTCTGCTCACCCAATGACCACTGGACACACACCAGGAGCAGCATCCCACACTGACTGTTGCCCCTCTGATTAAGCATTATATTTAAGCCTTTGTGTTCGCCCTGTAACTCCCTCACTTTCATTTTTTCACTCCACCTCTCTATAGTTCTTTCAGTTTTCCTTTTCAAATTTGAATTATTGAATAATAGAGGTTGTGTTAAAGAATGACTTGCATTTATATAGCAGCTTTCATGAAGTCCCAAAGCACTTTACAGCCAATGAAGTACTTTTTGAAGTGTAGTCACTGTTGTAATGTGGGAAACGCAGCAGCCAATTTGTGCACAGCAAGCTCCCACTGAAGGGATATTTACTAGTCCTAGCCCCTTTAGGGCTACCCCAGATCAGGTGTATTCCTCAGACGTTCACTTTCAACTAAAGTTTGAGGTAGCCGAATCCTAAAGACACTTAATTGGGTCTAAAGGTCTGGACTATCTCTCCCTAAAGGAAAGGAACAACCTGAAAATGTTACTGTCCTCCAGATAGCACTTTTAATAAGTTTAGCTAGACTGTAACGTTCCGGATATTATGAGGGTTTGGAAAACTCCCCCAGAATTCTGCAACTCCTCACCAAAGAGTGTACAGAGATTGAGTTCGCGAGTTTTTGATACAGAAGTCTTATGTGAGACAATTCTAAAAATATATAGATTTATTAAAGAACCGATATGTAATTTACAGTTGGTGAGTCAATCGCAACATTAACAGTTCCAAAAAGAGAAAGCTTAGAATTCTATTATCAGAGAACCTTACTCTCAAATCTTAACTTCGCTACAGTTTTACAGTTCTTGGTTTTCTACAGGATATCCACCAAAATCAAATACCTTTGATCCTTGAGATGCAAAGAGTTGGAGACTTACAGAGCCGCCTCTGAAGCCGAGAATCACTTTGCCCCTTTAAAGCGAGTCTACTATCCCATTTGAGAGTTCAATACTTATGCCCTTTTCCAGTGGTATTTCCTTAAGGTTTTCTGCTGATGTAAGCTAATTATCTCGTCATTTTTCTGCTGACCCCTGCAATTCTTACAGTCACCTCAGCTGGTAGCATTACAGAATTATGTCTCTTCGCTAGGTGTTCTAAGTTTACCATAAAAAACGGTGTAACAGCAGGTGTGTTTTACTTGATGTCATTTTTACAAAGGCAGATGTTTGTGCTTCTTTGCGAAGTGTAAATTAGAACACCTTGTCCAGGGTGAACCATTGTCTTGTTCCCAAAGGTTCAGCCTACCGGAGCCTTTAACCTTCTGTTTCAATAAGGTTATTGATTCAGTGTCAACAACTATCTTATCTCAATAGCCAGAATGCTACCACAGCTTTTTCATAGTTAGGTTTCTAGATTTCCAGACCCAGTTTGTCATGTTTTAATAAGGCCAGAATTCTTTCATAGGATGGTGTATTTTTCTGAATAGGTTATATGGCTTATTCCTTCACACCACAAACAGCAGTGTGATAATGACCAGATAATCTGTTTTAGTGATGTTGATTGAGGGATAAATATTGGCCAGGGCACCGAGGAGAACTCCCCTGCTCGTCTTCGAAATAGTGCCATAGGATCTTTTACATCCACCTGAGAGAGGAGACGG
The DNA here is from genome assembly GCA_030390025.1 of Squalus acanthias. Lineage (NCBI taxonomy): Eukaryota > Metazoa > Chordata > Chondrichthyes > Squaliformes > Squalidae > Squalus > Squalus acanthias. Next base: position 262,164,425 of record CM059425.1, read on the forward strand.
GGCCTCGGTTTAACGTTTCATCTGAAAGACGGCACCTCCGACAGTGCAGCACTCCCTCAGCACTGCACTGGGAGTGTTAACCTAGGCTTTTATGCCTAAATCTCTGGAGCGGGACTTGAACCCACAACCATTTAACTCAAAAGTGAGGGTGCTACCAACTGCGCCTTGGCTGACACGGTTACACAGGCAAAAATTTTGGAATCTATTACTGTACCTGCCCTGGGGGTGTTTGATGGGACAGTGTAGAGGGAGCTTTACTCTGTATCTAACCCGTGCTGTACCGACCCTGGGAGTGTTTGATGGGACAGTGTAGAGGGAGCTTCTACTCTGTATCTAACCCGTGCTGTACCTGCCCTGGGAGTGTTTGATGGGACAGTGTAGAGGAGCTTTACTCTGTATCTAACCCATGCTGTCCCTGCCCTAGGAGTGTTTGATAGGACAGTGTAGAGGAAGCTTTACTCTGTATCTAACCCGTGCTGTACCTGCCCTGGGAGTGTTTGATGGGACAGTGTAGAGGGAGCTTTACTCTGTAACTAACCCGTGCTGTACCTGCCCTGGGAGTGTTTGACGGGACAGTGTAGAGGGAGCTTTACTCTGTAACTAACCCGTGCTGTACCTGCCCTGGGAGTGTTTGATGGGACAGTGTAGAGGGAGCTTTACTCTGTATCTAACCCATGCTGTACCTGCCCTGGGAGTGTTTGACGGGACAATGTAGAGGGAGCTTTACTCTGTAACTAACCCGTGCTATACCTGCCCTGGGAGTGTTTGACGGGACAATGTAGAGGGAGCTTTACTCTGTATCTAACCCATGCTGTACCTGCCCTGGGAGTGTTTGACGGGACAGTGTAGAGGGAGCTTTACTCTGTAACTAACCCATGCTGTTCCTGCCCTGGGAGTGTTTGATGGGACAGTGTAGAGGGAGCTTTACTCTGTATCTAACCCGTGCTGTACCTGCCCTGGGAGTGTTTGATGGGACAGTGTAGAGGGAGCTTCACTCTGTATCTAACCCGGGCTGTGTTCTGTTGTCCAACACTGTCATCTTCAACAATCAGCACAAAACAAATCAAATACTGTTGAGTTGAGGAAGCCTCAGAGATTGATGATGAACCTACTGTGAGCATTGGGATGTGTAGAATGTCTCAGTGGGTAGCACTCTCTTGCCTTTGAGTCAGAAGGTCTTGGGTTCTAAGTCCCACTCCTGGGACTTGAGGATGAAATCCAGGCTGACACTCCCAGCGCAGTGCTGAGGGAGTGCTGCACTGTCGGAGGTGCTGTCTTTTTGTCGAGATGTTAAACCGAGGCCCTGTCTGCCCTCTCAGGTGGATGTAAAAGATCCCATGGCACTATTTTGAAGAAGAGGAGACGAGTTCTCCCCGGTGTCCTGACCAATATTTATCCCTCAACAAACATCACTAAAAAAAACAGATAATCTGGTCATTACGTTGCTGTTTGTGGGATCTTGCTGTGCGCAATTTGTCTGCCGCGTCTCCTACATTCTAAAATACTTCACCGGTTGTAACGTGTTTTGGGACGTCCTTAGGTCAAGAATGATGCTATATAACTTACATTTGTCCTTCATGTCTTTATCCAGCTTCCCCTTAAATGCCAATTTTGACTCTCTTTAGACGGGTTCGGATGTGTCCACCATGTACTAGCACACAGTGTTCAGCAGTCGATGTGTGTTCTGGCCACGGGCCAACAATCCATTGTTTACAACAAGGCAGCCAAGTGTCATCGAGGAACAGTCAAACCAACTCCCTGTTACCGAAATGGTGCCTGGCAGCAGATCTAAGGCCAGCCAGTAACAAGACTGGACAGAGAAGACGGCTTCACCGGGAAACTACAACTTAAATACAACTAAGGAGATGCGTAAATCTTACTTTCACAACACTTTTAAAGAGGGAGTCTCTCCATCGGGACCCCTTTTACTGAGTGCAGTACTGAGGGAGTGCTGCACTGTCGGAGGGGCAGTACTGAGGGAGCGCTGCACTGTCGGAGGGGCAGTACTGAGGGAGCGCTGCACTGTCGGAGGGGCAGTACTGAGGGAGCGCCGCACTGTCTGAGTGGCAGTACTGAGGGAGCGCCGTACTATCGGAGGGGCAGTACTGAGGGAGCGCCGCACTGTCTGAGGGGCAGTACTGAGGGAGCGCCGCACTGTCGGAGGGGCAGTACTGAGGGAGTGTTGCACTGTCAGAGGGGCAGTACTGAGGGAGCGCCGCACTGTCGGAGGGGCAGTACTGAGGGAGTGTTGCACTGTCAGAGGGGCAGTACTGAGGGAGCGCCGCACTGTCGGTGGGGCAGGTACTGAGGGAGCGCTGCACTGTCGGAGGGGCAGTACTGAGGGAGCGCCATACTGTCGGAGGTGCAGTACTGAGGGAGCGCCGCACTGTCGGAGGGGCAGTACTGAGGGAGTGTTGCACTGTCAGAGGGGCAGTACTGAGGGAGCGCCGCACTGTCGGTGGGACGGTACTGAGGGAGCGCTGCACTGTCGGAGGGGCAGTACTGAGGGAGTGCTGCACTGTCAGAGGGGCAGTACTGAGGGAGCACCGCACTGTCGGTGGGACGGTACTGAGGGAGCGCTGCACTGTCAGAGGGGCAGTACTGAAGGAGTGCTGCACTGTCGGTGGGACGGTACTGAAGGAATGCTGCACTGTCAGAGGGGCAGTACTGAGGGAGTGCTGCACTGTCAGAGGGGCCGTCTATCGGATGAAATGGTAAACCGAGGCCCCATCTGCTCTCTCAGGTGAATGCTTAAGATCCCACGGCTACTATTTTGAAGAAGAGCAGGGGAGTTCTCCCCGGTGTCCTGGGGCCAATATTTATCCCTCAACCAACATCACTAAAACAGATTATCCGGTCATTATCACATTGCTGTTTGTGGGAGCTTGCTGTGCGCAAATTGGCTGCCGCGTTTCCTACATTACAACAGTGACTGCACTTCAAAAAGTACTTCATTGGCTGTAAAGCGCTTTGGGACATCCTGAGGTTGTGAAAGGCGCTATATAAATGCGAGTCTTTCTTTCTTTCCACCAGTTCCTCGGGCCCAGGTGGTGAATCTCAAGAGTTTCAAGCCTTTGAACCAGACCTCTCTCAACATCTAGCCATGGATTGGTACTGAGAGCTGTCTCGGAATCAGACTGTCCACCTCTCTCTCCACAATGGCAAATAAATGGCCCCTGGGAAGCAGAGAATCAGGGGGGGAATACTGGGGGTATCTGAACAGAGAACATGCTACTGCTGGAGCTTGGGAGGGATGACAGCTACTGTTTTAAGGACCAAAAAAAGATAAGCTAATCCTTTTACTCACTTGCCTAAACACCCACCACCTTAAGCATTCACTCCCTCCACCACCGGCGCACCGTGGCTGCAGTGTGTACCATCTACAAGATGCACTGCAGCAACTCGCCAAGGCTTCTTAGACAGCACCTCCCAAACCCGCAACCTCTTCCACCTAGAAGGACAAGGGCAGCAGGTGCATGGGAACACCACCACCCCCAAGTTCCCCTCCAAGTCACACACCATCCTGACTTAGAAATATATCACTGTTCCTTCATCGTCGCTGGGTCAAACTCCTGGAACTCCCTCCCTCACAGCACTGTGGGAGCACCTTCACCACACGGACTGCAGCGGTTCAAGAAGGCGGCTCACCACCACCTTCTCAAGGGGCAACTAGGGGATGGGCAATAAATGTTGGGCCTTGTCAGCGACGCCTACATCCACAGAGTGATTTTTAAAGTTGTCAATGTTGTGTAAACACTTAAACACAATCTAGTTTCAGCAAATTATCTAAATGAGGGTCGAACAGTCTACGGCTGCTGTACAGGGTCCAGTTACTGCCCGAAGTCACTGATACAGCTTCTTGCAAATCAAAGGGCAAGGTGAGAACTGTCAGAACTTAACAACACCGTAAAAGCCCCAACCTCTTGAAAGACCGCGAGCTCTGAGAAATAGCACGATCGTCTGGGTAATAAAATTTCTCTTTCTTTTCCCACTTTCTCTCAATTCCTTTATTGCTCTCAAGCGTTGGCCGTGTCTTAACGGGCAGCACTCTCGCCTCTTGGGAGGCGGTGGGTTCAAATCCCAGTCCAGAAAATTGAGCACAAAACTCTAGGCTGACACTCACTCCCATTGCGTTACTGAGGGAGCGCCGCGCTGTCGGAGGTGGCATCTTTCGGATGAGACGTTAAACCGAGGCCCCGTCTGCCCGCTCAGGTGGATGTAAAAGAAGAGCAGGGGAGTTCTCCCAGGCGTCCTGGACAATATTTATCCCTCAACCAACATCGCGATAAACAGTTGAACGGATGATGTTGTTTGTGGGATCTTAGCTGCTGCGTTTAGCTACAAATAACCTGTCTACGCCTTAGAAAGTATTTCTTTCATTATGAAAGCCAGGGAAATGCAAGTTCCTGTCTTCCTTCAGTCTAATGTCAGAAATGCAGCAGTGTCAGGGCCCCTGCCTGCCAGTTTGGCTCAGTGGGTAGCACTCTCACCACCAAATCAGAAGGTCATGGGTTCAAGCCCCACTGCTCGGACTCGAGCCCATAATCTAGGACGACAGTGCGTTACTGAGGGAGTGCCGCGCTGCCAGAGGTGCCGTCTTTCGGGCGAGACGTTAAACCCAGGCCCCGTCCGCCCTCTCAGGTGGACGTGAAAGACTTCCTGACACAATCAAAGAAGGGGCAGGGAGCTTCCCCCAGTGGCCCGGCCAACATTGCTCCCTCGACCCAGTTAACAGGTCTCAGTGCTGAGTGTAGGAGGTCACTGCGTGCAGGTTGGCTGCTGCTTCTACCCATTGTAAACACACAATGAGGTTTGCTTCCTTTCTCGGAGATGTGAGGAGGTGTTTAATATATAAATAAGGTGGTTAAGAAGGCATACGGGATACTTGTCTTTATTAGCCAAGGCATAGAATATAAGAGCAGGGGGGTTATGCTTCAACTGTATAAAACACTAGTTAGGCCACAGCTAGAGTACTGCGTGCAGTTCTGGTCACCACATTACAGGAAAGATGTGATTGCACGAGAGAGGGTGCAGAGGAGATTTACGAGGATCTTGCCTGGGCTGGGGAATTTTAGCTATGAGGAAAGACTGGATAGGCTGGGGTTGTTTTCTTTGGAACAGAGGAGGCTGAGGGGAGACTTGATTGAAGTGTATAAAATTATGAGGGGCCTAGATAGAGTGGATAGGAAGGACCTATTTCCCTCAGCAGAGAGGTCAATAACCAGGGGGCACAGATTTAAAGTAATTGGTCGGAGGTTTAGAGGGAATTTGAGGAGAATTATTTTCACCCAGAGGGTGGTGGGGGTCTGGAACTCACTGCCTGAAAGGGTGGTAGAGGCAGAGACCCTCATCACATTTAAAAAGTACTTGGATATTCACTTGAAGTGCTGTAACCTGCAGGGCTACGGACCAAGAGCTGGAAAGTGGGATTAGGCTGGAGAGCTCTTTGTCGGCCGGCATCAGACACGATGGGCCGAATGGCCTCCTTCTGTGCTGTAAATTTCTCTGATTCTATGAAACGCTCGCTTCTTGCCTCCCTCCATAACCCAGCTTCTCTCTGACCATCTCCCAGCCAGACCCCATCCAGGTTTGGGTTTCCCAACCAATATTCCCTCTAATTTTTATTTGGGCTGCGCGGCCCGTTCAAATTCCCGCGCATGCGCGTTTTCTTCCATGTTAAAGCCGTTGAGCGGCCTGCGCGGGACCTCCAGACCGCACGGGAACATCGTTCCCAACTCTGTACTCCTGGAGCTTTCATCGCCTGACCTCTCACCTCCAACCGCCCCGCCCCCCGCGCGCCCACACTCCCGTCACTGGTCGCCCGGCAACTCCGTCCTTGCAACGCGCCGCCCTCCCACACCAAGCGTCAAGTGAACAGACTCGATGAGATGAGCCTTGACTCTCAGTCCAATTTTCCCCTCTCCAAGAATTTATAAATTAAAGTGCCCAAATTAAAATTGAAAACAACAAACAATTTCTGATGTTTCTCTCCCCTGGGTGTTTGCCCGCGGCAGTTTCCCAAAAATTAATCTTTAATTCCTGTTGACTCCAGGCCAATCCTGACGGGTTGGTGACATTAATTAAAGTAACTGAGCAGGTTGACTCGTTTATCTATTCGAGTTGTCAGCACCTAACCTGGTTTATCCTGTGGTAAGGAGACTGGAGGAGTATCGACTGCTGACAGACAGCGGGATGAAAGCGGTGTGTCTGGGTTCCTTCCTCCATTCCACAGCACTTGTCCCTTCTCACCGTACTGGGTTTGTGCCGACTTCCTTCAAGGTGGGATTCCAGTGTGTTGCACAGAACTTACAGAAACAGGCCAATTATGCTCCACACCAGCCTCCTCCTGTTAACATTAAACTGTTAGTCAACCTCCTTCCTTCGATGGGTCACAACAACACACTTCGAATAAGCCCGAGGCACTTGTCCTATCGCCATAATCTAAGGTATTAAGGGATAAGGGGCAAAGGCGGGTATATAGAGTTAGGTCACAGATCACCCATGATCTCATTGAATGGCGGAACGGGCTCGAGGGGCTCAATGGCCAACTCCTGTTCCTATCCTGCTATTCCTTTCTCCCTCATGTGTTTATCCAGCTTCCCCTTAAATGCATCTCCGCCATTCACCTCAACCACTCCCTGTGGTAGTGAGTTCCACATTCTCACCACTCTCTGGGTAAAGTAAGTTTCTCCTGAATTCCCTATTGGATTTATTAGTGACTATCTTATATTAATGGCCCCTAGTTTTGGACTCCCCCACAACTGGAAACATCTTTTCTACGTCTACCCTATCGAACCCTTTCATAATCTTAAAGACCTCTATCAGGTCACCCCTCGGCCTTCTCTGTTCTAGAGAAAAGAGCCCCAGCCTGTTTAATCTTTCCCGATAGGTATAAGCTCTCAGTCCTGGTTTAAAGCCTTGTAAATCTTTTTTTGCACCTTCTCATTGAATGCTCCCTTGCTCCCTCCCCATTTCCTCTCCTCCTCTTCCGAAGGTGCCAACTCTTGCTGTAGTACGGGGCGGGGGGGATGCGCTCTCCGACCTCACCCAAGTGCCCACTCTTCACACATACGTCTAGACAGTCACCACGGGCTGGGCTTTCAAATATGTTGGGAGGAGGGGATTGGGGGCGTGGGAAGGTCCCAGCCCAGTCCGACCCTGCCGGCACCAAATGTCAATGCGCTTCCCTCCTTAAACCAGGACACCGAGGTAAATTCTCGCGCCCAGCGTCGTGTGAGTGGTGGGCACCCGGAGATTCTCCCTGCTGCGACGATCTTGTTTCGTTGATTAGTAAAAGGCAACAGTTGGATCGAGCAGTTACATCTTGCTGTGCAAACGGAGCTCCCAGACCCTGGGGAACAATGTCTGGCCGAACCTCCATTTTGTTTCTGTGCAGCTTCAGAACTCTTTCCTCTGGTGGGGGGAGTCCAGAACAAGGGGGTCATAATCTTAACACTAGAGCCAGGCTGTTCAGGGGTGATGTCAGGAAGCACTTCTTCACACTATGGGTGGTGGAAACCTGATCAATTGGAGCTTTCAAGACTGAGATTGATAGATTTTTGTTCGGTAAGGATATCAAGAGATATGGAGGAAAGGTGGTTAAATGAAGTTGGGATACAGATCAGCCATGATCTCATTGAGTGACAAAGCAGGCTTGAGGGGATGTATGGCCTCCTGGTCCTATGTTTTTATGTTCTTATGTGACCTGGCAGTAGGGAGACATGGTGAACCTGTTTTGCTACTTAATAAATAAAAACAGTTTGATTGGCACCCCCATCCATCACCTTAAACATTTACTCCCTCCACCACCGGCATACCCTGGCTGCAGTGTGTACCATCTACAAGATGCACTGCAGCAACTCGCCAAGGCTTCTTCAGCAGCACCTCCCAAACCCGCGACCTCTTCCACCTAGAAGGACAAGGACAGCAGGCGCATGGGAACACCACCACCTCCAAGTCACACACCATCCTGACTTGGAAATATATCGGCCGTTCCTTCATCGTCGCTGGGTCAAAATCCTGGAACTCCCTCCCTAATAGCACTGTGGGAGCACCTTCACCACACGGACTGCAGCGGTTCAAAAAGGCGGCTCACCACCACCTTCTCGAGGGCAATCAGGGATGGGCAATAAATGCTGGCCTTGCCAGCGATGCCCACATCCCGATGCCCAAAAAATATTATGGGCTAGGAAGCACAAAAACCAATGTGTTTGAGTTAGAATGAAACAATTCTTATATGTTATTTTTGCAATTTTCTTGTGCAGAAATTTCACTGCTCAAAGGGAAAGTGTTTAGGTACAGACACCCAGTCAGATCTTTTATTATCTGTCTATCTCACGCTCTGCCTTTCTTCCCCCTCTCTTTCTCTCACTCTATTTCTGTCTCTCTCTAACTCTGTCCATCTATCTCACTCTCGGTCTGTGATTCTCTCTCTCGCTCTCTCTCTATGTCTGTCTCGTTCTCTGATTCTGTCTGTCCTTCCTGCTCTGTGTGTGTGTCTCACTCTCTCTGATTTGTCTCCCTGTCTCACTCTGTGCCTAATTCTCTCTCGCCATCCTGCATGATCCGGTTTAATTGTTTCCACATATAGCCCATATCCTTTTCTTCTCTAACTGCAGTGTGCAGGAGTGGAGTTAGATTCAGATCCCATTACAGTAAATACAGTCACAATAATATCTGTTGGGAACAATCCCTTGGGGTAGCCCTGTCGACATCTGTAGGATGTTATTTTAGATAAGAAATGTGCTTTGATCAGGGATTTTACACAGTTTGTAAATCATTGTAACAAAGCCCAGTAACTAATTCACTGTCTGCAACCTTACAGTATTAAACGGGAGTGGATCGTTCCCTTTTACCCGCTGTGTGCTGTACATGTACAGGAGCTGACACTGAGACACACACGGGCCATACAGTACCAGACGGGAGAGAATCATTCCCTTTTACCCGCTGTGCACTGTACCTGTACAGGATCTGACACGGAGACACACAGGGGCCGTACAGTACCAGACAGAAGAGAATCATTCCCTTTTACCCGCTGTGCACTGTACCTGTACAGGATCTGACACGGAGACACACAGGGGCCGTACAGTACCAGATGGGAGTGAATCGTTCCCTTTTACCCGCTGTGCACTGTACCTGTACAGGAGCCGACACTGAGACACACACGGGTCGTACACAACAAGGCGGGAGTGAATCGTTCCCTTTTATCCGCTGTGTGCTGTACATGTACAGGATCTGACACGGAGACACACATGGGCTGTACAGTACCAGACGGGAGTGAATCGTTCCCTTTTACCCGGTGTGTGCTGTACATGTACAGGAGCTGACACGGAGACACACATGGGCTGTACAGTACCAGACGAGAGTGAATCGTTCCCTTTTACTCGCTGTGCACTGTACCTGTACAGGACCTGACACCGAGACACACAGGGGCCGTACAGTACCAGACGGGAGTGAATCGTTCCCTTTTACTCGCTGTGCACTGTACCTGTACAGGACCTGACACCGAGACACACAGGGGCCGTACAGTACCAGACGGGAGTGAATCGTTCCCTTTTACTCGCTGTGCACTGTACCTGTACAGGAGCTGACACCGAGACACACACAGGCCGTACAGTACCAGACGGGAGTGAATCGTTCCCTTTTACTCGCTGTGCACTGTACCTGTACAGGACCTGACACCGAGACACACAGGGGCCGTACAGTACCAGACGGGAGTGAATCGTTCCCTTTTACCCGCTGTGCACTGTACCTGTACAGGACCTGACACCGAGACACACAGGGGCCGTACAGTACCAGATGGGAGTGAATCGTTCCCTTTTACCCGCTGTGTGATGTACATGTACAGGAGCTGACACCGAGACACACAGGGGCCGTACAGTACCAGACGGGAGAGAATCGTTCCCTTTTACCCGCTGTGCTCGCTGACCTACATTGGCTCCCGGACTGTAACAGCTCGCTTTTGAAATTCTCAATCTTGTTTTCAAATCCCCCCGTGGCCTCTCCCCCTCCCTATCTCTGTAACCTGTTCCAGCCCTACAACCCTCTGAGAGTCCCGCCACAGTACCAAAACGGCTCTCGTCAAAGTCACAAATGACATCCTTTGTTACTGTGACAAAGGTAAACTATCCCTTCTCGTCCTTCTTGACTTGTCTGCAGCCTTTGACACGGTTGACCATTCCATTGTAGGGGGTGGTGGTTTGTGTCAGCTTTACCTCTGACTTCTGAGCGGTTCGAATCGCTCCCACTCCCTTGGTTCTAGACCTTGGACTTATTTGGGGGTTGTGATAAAAGATGCAGCAGACAACTGAGTTTGATGAAAGAACTTCAATCTTTATTAAAAAGGTAAAACACAAATAATAACACTCTTAACACTCTAAAGGTGGGGAACACTTCGGTACAAGCGAGGGAAATGCCAGTGGAACAATACTTCACCCCTCCCAACCCCACTTCACTAGCTAAGTTAGGTTTTGAAGGACCAGGGATAATGCTCACTAATCCTTTGACAGTTGGGCTAAATCGTGGTTTTGGGGTTTGTTGTTTATGGCGGTTAGTGTCTGCCGTACCCCGTACGCGGTAGAGGACTTCACCTGGGTCTCTGGTCAGTCTTCGCGAGTCCGCTGATGCGGTAGGATGTCGTTTTGGATTTATCTGGTGAGTACCCAATTTCTTTGGTTTAGCAGTAGGGTTTAGAGTCTTTGGGGAAAATCTTACCCAGGGGTAAGTCAGGAGTAGTTTGTAGAGTGGAAACTTTGCGGTTCTTCGGGTTTTCTTCCCTTAAGTTGGTCTTTGTTGGTCGCGGTGGCCTGCGATTACCCGGTCAGTTGGGAGTAATATGCAGTTGTTGATTTCGTGAGGCCTTTGGTTTCCGCGATGGTTTTAGGCCTTGTCCAGTGTGTCGGTCGACCTCATGGAGCCGTTGGTGGCTTTTCAGCTTGTTGCTCCGGGTGACTGTGTTGGGACCGTTGTTGGAGGTCCGTCGAGGTGGTATCTTCACGAGCTGGACTCAGGTGTGTCTGAGTGGTGAGCGAGGCCGACTCGCTTCCAGCTTGACTTGGGTCTGTGATGTTGCTCCTTGTCTCCACACTCGACTGTGTGTGTGTGATGCTGATGACCCGCTTGTCTCGACTGTCGAACCACTTAACAGGCCTTCAATTATGCCAAATTGAAGTGGCCTTATCTGACCGCCAAATCTGCTCAGTTCATTGTCTGGTTTTGGCGGGCTCGTTAACGGTAACGACTTTACTAGCATGTTAACTGGTTTTGAACAGGCCTTCAATCTCACCCATTGAGCATGGCCTTATCTGCGCGCCAAATCTGCAAGGTTCTTTGTCTGATTTTGGCAGGCTAGTTACCAGTAACTGTTCTGTAAGTGTCAAATGGCTTTTGGGATGGTTTGCATCCTGTCGATCTCCTTGGTTGATCACTGGTGATTGATTTCGTGTTTGGTTTTCTAGGCTGGACTCGGTCTTTCTATAGAATGGGTCTGAGTGGGTTTTATTATGCATGTTTCTGATGGGCCCTGTAATTGGTTTGATGGGGCCTGTATTTTGGGTGGGACTGTCTTCTCCCAGGGTCTATTGTCAAAATGTTAATGTCTGCTGGGGTTTGAGTGAGGTCATCCCGGTTCCCCAGACAGTGTAATTAACTGCAATATCCAAAACTGCTTTTACAGAGGCCGTTCCCACCTCCTTGTCCCTTTACAGGCCCAGACATGTTTTTAAAATGCCAAAACTTGGTTTTTGGTCTTAAATTCCTTAGGTTAGGCCCGAATGCATTTCACCACCCTGTAATAGTTCCAAAGTCCTTTTTCCTTAGGCTTTTGGGGGTCTGTAAATTTTGGAAACCTTACACCATCCTTCTCCAATGCCTCTCCACCGTCGTCCAGCTGGGTGGGACTGCACTCGCCTGGTTCCATTCCTATCTAACTAATCATAGCCAGCGAATCACCTGCAACGGCTTCTCTTCCCGCTCCCGCATCGTTACCTCTGGTGTCCCCCAAGGATCTATCCTTGGCCCCTTCCTATTTCTCATCTACATGTTGCCCCATGGCGACATCATCCAAAAACACAGCGTCAATTTCCACATGTACGCTGATGACACCCAGCTCTATCTCACCACCACTTCTCTCGACCCTTCCACGGTCTCTAAATTGTCAGAATGCTTGTTCGACATCCAGTTCTGGATGAGCAGAAATTTTCTCCAATTAAATATTGGGAAGACCGAAGCCATTGTTTTCGGTCCCCGCCACAAACTCCGTTCCCTAACCACTGACTCCATCCCTCTCCCTAACATTTGTCTGAGGCTGAACCACACTGTTCGCAACCTTGGTGTCATATTTGACCCTGAAATGAGCTTCCGACCACATATCCGCAGCATAAATAAGACCGCCTATTTCCACCTCCGTAACATCGCCTGTCTCCACCCTTGCCTCAGCTCATCCGCTGCTGAAACCCTCATCCATGCCTTTGTTTCCTCTAGACTTGACTATTCCAATGCACTCCTGGCTGGCCTCCCATGTTCTACCCTATGTAAACTTGAGGTCATCCAAAACTCGGCTACCCGTGTCCTAACTCGCACCAAGTCCCGTTCGCCCATCACCCCTGTGCTCGCTGACCTACACTGACTCCCGGTTAAGCAACGCCTTGATTTCAAAATTCTCATCCTTGTTTTCAAATCCCTCCATGGCCTCGCCCCTCCCTCTCTCTGCAATCTCCTCCAGCCCCACAACCCCCCGAGATATCTGTGCTTCTCCAATTCTGCCCTCTTGAGCATTCCTGATTATAATCGCTCAACCTTTGGTGGCCGTGCCTTCAGTTGCCTAGGCCCTAAGCTCTGGAATTCCCTGCCTAAACCTCTCCGCCTCGCTACCTCTCTTTCCTCCTTTAAGACGCTCCTTAAAACCTACCTCTTTGACCAAGCTTTTGGTCACCTGCCCTAATTTATCCTTATGTGGCTCGGTGTCAAATTTGTTGTCTTAAATACTCCTGTGCAGCGCCTTGGGACATTTTACTACGTTAAAGGCGCTATATAAATACAAGTTGTTGTTGTTGACGTATCTGCGCTCCTCCAATTCTGGCCTCTTGAGCATCCCCGATTTTAATCGCTCCACCATTGGCGGCCGTGCCTTCAGCTGCCTGGGGCCCTAAGCTCTGGAATTCCCTCCCTAAACCTCTCCGCCTCTCTACCTCTCCTTCCCCCTTAACGACGCTCCTTAAAACCTACCTCTTTGACCAAGCTTTTGGTCACCTGCCCTAATTTCTCCTTATGTGGCTCGGTGTCAAATTTTGTTTGATAATCGCTCCTGTGAAGCGCCTTGGGACGTTTTACTACGTTAAACAACACCGGGAGCCAATGTAGGTCCGCGAGCACAAGGGAGATGGGTGAACGGGACTCGGTGCGAGTTAGCACACGGGAATCAGAGTTTTGGGCGAGCTGCAGTTTATGGAGGGTGGAAGGTGGGAGGCCGGCCAGGAGAGCATCGGAAGAGTCGAGTCTAGAAAGAAAGACTTGCATTGTTATAGCGCCAGACGTCACAAAGCGCTTTACAGCCAATGAAATACTATTTGAAATGTAGTCACTGTTGTAATGTGGGAAACGCGGCAACCAATTTGTGCACAGCAAGCTCCCGCCAACAGCAATGTGATAATGACCAGATAATCTCTTTTTGTTATGTTGATTGAGGGATAAATATTGACCCCAGGACACCGGGGAGAACTCCCCTGCTCATCTTCGAAATAGTGCCAGGGAAACTTTTACGTCCGCCTGAGAGGGTTTAACGTCTTATCCGAAAGACAGCACCTCCGACAGTGCAGCACTCCCTCAGCACTGCAGTGGAATGTCAGCCTAGATTTTTGAGCTCAAGTCTCTGGAGTGGGATTTTTTTTAAATTCATACATGGGATGTGGGCGTCGCTGGCAAGGCCAGCATTTATTGCCCCTCCCTAATTGCCCTTGAGAAGGTGGTAGTGATGCGCATTGTACAACTGAGTGTCTCGCTGGGCCATTTCAGAGGGCAGTTAAGAGTCAACCACATTGCTGTGGGTCTGGAGTCACATATCGGCCAGACCAGGTAAGGACGGCAGATTTCCTTCCCTAAAGGACATTAGTGAACCAGATGGGTTTTTACGACAATCCGGTAGTTTCATGGTCACCATTACTGATACTAGCTTTTTATTCCAGATTTATTTATTAACTGAATTTAAATTCCCCAGCTGCTGTCTCTAGATTTAGCCCAGATATAGTCCTACTGGATTACCACTGTGCTACCGTACCCATAACCTTCTGGCTCAGAGGCGAGAACACTACCAACTGAGCCACAGCTGCCACTGTGGCTGCGATTTTATTAATGGAGGCGGGGTGAGTGCGGGTCAGGTGGTTTTGGGCTTCCAGTCCCGCCCCCAGCTGCTTCCGCTCCACAGACGTGATTTTGCCTTGATTGACCTTGTTAAGCCCCGCCCTGCGGGCTTGCCGGCCAATTAACAGGAAGCCGGTCTGATGATGTCATTTGATGATGCGTCATCTGCCGGTTTTCTTAAAGGGACCATGCACAATTTTATTTTGACAGTTGATTTCTCAGTGTTTGACAGCATTGAGGTGCTGCAAACACTGACAATCACTGCACAAAGATGAACCCTTGCCCCCAGGCTCTCCAATGGCTCCCTCCATAGGCTGGAATAGATGGCAGCTGCAGGTGAGGTGACAGAAGTTATCTGTCACTGGTGAGAGAGGTTCTCCCAATGAGGTGGCACTGGACATGGATTTAAAAAGTTGTAACCTAAAGAAATGTGTAAATGTATTAAAAATGCAGCACCCAACATTTTCCTTCCTCTGAGACTCATGTGCAAAAATTGGGTCCTTTACACCACTTCTGCAGCTGTCATCATTCCAGAAACATTACAGCAGACTCACAACACGCCACACTTACCTGGCGTGGTGTCCGGACATTGGGAAACCCGAGCCAGAAGCGGCAAAATTCAAAAATAGGCTGACAACTACTGACAATTACCTGTTAACAGGCAGGTAATTGCCTTGAATCCACTTCCCGCCGCTCGGTGTCGGGTCCATGCGCAAATCGGGGACCGGACACTTGGGAAAGTTGTTTGGAGGCGGGTTGACAGCGGGTTCCCTACCCGCTGTCAATCTTTGCTATTTTGACAGCGGACCTGCCTCCAAACCCGCCCCCTGAGCGCTGGCAAAATCCAGCCCTCTGAGTTAGCAAAGGCATGGATGAGGGTTTCAGCAACAGATACAGAAAAGGAGAAGTAAATTTTGTGCAGGCAGTAGACCTGCCTGTAATAAATCGATGGTCAATGAGATATTTTCAGTACGGCTCCAGCTCCTTACAGTCTATCTGCCCTGGTGTATAACCGTGCATGCCTTGGGCTGATTCCATTGTGGACTTGCTGTCTGAAACAGACATCTTCCTACTCCCAGTCCTTGTGTCTCCCTCCTCGTTCTATGTCTCTTTAATTATCAATCCACCCCCCCCCCCGCTTACCCCATCCGCCCCCCACCTCCAACCCTACCCCCACCCCCACACACCCCGAGGGATGCCAATCCTCCAGGAATGGCCTGGTGTCTCCAGGAATTGTTGAATCACAGCATGAATCAGCCACATGTCAGTGTGGCTCAGTGGCTAGCGCACTCACCTCTGAGTCAGAAGGTTGTGGGTTCGAGTCCCACTCCAGGGACTTGATCACATAATCTAGGCTGACACTCCAGTGCAGTGCTGAGCGAGCGCTGCACTGTCGGAGGTGCCGTCTTTCGGATGAGATGTTAAACCGAGGCTCTGTCTGCCCTCTCAGGTGGACATAAAAGATCCCGCGGGCACTTTTTTGAAGAAGAGCAGGGGAGTTCTCCCCGGTGTCCTGGCCAATATTTATCCCTCAATCAACATCACTAAAACAGATGATCTGGTCATTGTCACATTGCTGTCTGTGGGAGCTTGCTGTGTGCAAATTGGCTGCCACGTTTCCTACATTACAACAGTGACTATGCTTCAAAAAGTACTTCATTGGCTGTATATCGCTTTGGGACGTCCAGTGGTCGTGAAAGGCGCTATATAAATGCAAGTCTTTCTCTTTTGTAGGGGCATTACGAAAGGTCATCGACCTGAAACGTTAACTCTGTTTCTCTCTTCACTGATGCTGCCTGACCTGCTGAGTCTCTCCAGCATTTTCTGTTTTTATTTCAGATTTCCAGCATCTGCAGTATTTTCTTTTTGCATTAAAATAATTGTTTGTTTTTGTATATTTTTCCAATTTTAGTTTATTAGTTATTTAAAAATTGGAGATGCCGGCCACTATAGAGCAGGGGAGCTCTCCCCGGTGTCCTCAATCAACACCACAAAAACAGGCCATCTGGTCATTATCACATTGCTGTTTGTGGGAGCAAGTGGAAGCCCAGCGGAAGGAGCGCACGTCAACCCAAGCACCCCACCCACCCGCCCCTTCAACCACCGTCTGCCCCACCTGTGACAGAGACTGTAGGTCCCGCATTGGACTCATCAGTCACCTACTCATTTTTAGTGTGGAAGCAAGTCACCCTCGGTCCCGAGGGACTGCCTAAGAAGAAAAAGAAGAAGTTTGTGGGAGCTTGCTGTGCACAAATTGGCTGCCTCGTTTCCCACAGTATAACAGTGACTACACTTCGAAAAAAGTACTTCATTGGCTGTAAAGTGCTTTGGGACGTCCTGAGGTGGTGAACGATGCTGTATAAATGCAATTTCTTTTATTCTTAGAGGCTGTTTAACTAGGGGAGGCAGCTCACGACCAAGCCTGGCCCCGATCTCACTCGACATACAAGGCTTGCAGCAGGAGTGACTAGAGAGCGATGAGGGGGGGGGGGTAGCTAGTCTGTACCCAAGGGGCACCGTAACCACTGACAGTGCGGGGAATCCACCCTGCCGCTCCGCATGGCTCCCCGCTACCCTGGGAGGTGCACTCACCCTCCGAGGCAGGCGGGGGTTGTGTGGGGGTGGGGGAGGCGCCTGTGAACAGTGAACATCGCAATCCTCTTGTTGGAAAATCCCCACTATCGGCGAGAGACCCAAGATGAAATGCTTGGCGAGGATCCAACCCCTATGAGCTTGCACATGGATTCACTTCCCGCAGCTACTCACTGTGTCCTGTCTGGGTTTGAAGAGGGCAGCGACAATGGGATACTTTTAATAAAGAGATTGCAAAAGTACTGATTAAATACATACCATTAAATGAGAGAAGCATTTCGGGATGCCATGGATAAATAGAGAGATTCAAACCAATTAAAAATTTTAAAAGGGGGCCATAAAGGATTTGAATTTCTATACCGCCTTTCACAACCTCAGGACATCCCAAAGCGCTTTACAGCCAATAAAGTACTTTTTGAAGTGTAGTCACTGTTGTAATGTGGGAAAAGCAGCAGCCAATTTGCGCACAGCAAGCTCCCACAAACAGCAATGTGATAACGACCGGATAATATGTTTTAGTGATGTTGGTTGAGGGATAAATATTGGCCAGGACACCAGGGATAACTCCCCTGCTCTTCTTCAAAATAGTGCCACGGGATCTTTTGCATTCACCTGAGAGAGCAGACGGGGCCTCGGTTTAACGTCTCATCCGAAAGACGCACCTCTGACAGCGCGGGTCTTCGCCCGCCAGGGGTCATGCGTGGTTGCCGTCAGCCCCCACCCCCACATTGTAAGCTGGGAGCACCAGGAATCTCAGGGCACTCTGTCACGCTGTGGTCTGTAAGTAACACTGGACACACTGGCACTGGACACACTGGCACTGGACACACTGACACTGGACACACTGGCACTGGACACACTGAAACTGGACACACTGACACTGGACAAACTGACACTGGACACACTGACACTGGACACACTGGCACTGGACACACTGGCACTGGACACACTGACACTGGACACACTGACACTGGGCAAACTGACATTGGGCAAACTGACACTGGACACACTGACACTGGACACACTGGCACTGGACACACTGGCACTGGACACACTGAAACTGGACACACTGACACTGGACAAACTGACACTGGACACACTGACACTGGACACACTGACACTGGACACACTGGCGCTGGACACACTGGCACTGGGCACACTGACACTGGGCACACTGGCACTGGACACACTGACACTGGACACACTGACACTGGAGACACTGACACTGGAAACACTGACACTGGACACACTGACACTGGGCACACTGACACTGGACACACTGACACTGGACACACTGACACTGGGCACACTGACACTGGAGACACTGACACTGGAAACACTGACACTGGACACACTGACACTGGGCACACTGACACTGGACACACTGGCACTGGACACACTGACACTGGGCACACTGACACTGGGCACACTGACACTGGACACACTGACACTGGGCACACTGACACTGGACACACTGACACTGGGCAAACTGACACTGGGCAAACTGACACTGGACACACTGGCACTGGACACACTGGCACTGGACACACTGACACTGGACACACTGACACTGGACACACTGACACTGGACAAACTGACATTGGGAAAACTGACACTGGACACACTGACATTGGGCAAACTGACACTGGGCACACTGACACTGGACACACTGACACTGGACACACTGGACACTGGACACACTGACACTGGACACACTGACATTGGGCAAACTGACACTGGGCAAACTGACACTGGACACACTGACACTGGACACACTGACACTGGATACACTGGCACTGGACACACTGACACTGGGCACACTGACACTGGGCACACTGGCACTGGGCACACTGGCACTGGACACACTGGCACTGGACACACTGACACTGGGCACACTGGCACTGGACACACTGACACTGGACACACTGACACTGGACACACTGGCACTTGACACACTGACACTGGGCACTCTGGCACTGGACACACTGACACTGGACACACTGGACACTGGACACACTGGCACTGGACACACTGACACTGGACACATGTCGAAGTTTCGACTTCCGAGTAAGACTCTTTAAAGAATATCGTCAAAGAAGGCTTTATTATTTACTTTACTTTACTTGCAAGGAGAATGCAACCATTGCCAAATAGCTACGACTACAGACTGAAGAATCACAGAAAATGGAATATTCTTATACACTGATAATACAATCTTTCCATTTCACATGACATGTTGTTTAAGGTAAGCTAAGTTAAAAGTTAAAAAAAACACATAAGAAATGCCTTACGGTGAGACTAACTAATCTCTACAAAATGGAGTCTATCTATCTGTTCTTCTCTCACCAAGGCCAAGGCTACTGGTTGTTTACTTCACTAGCCTTTGGTTATCTCAATTTAATTAGAAGAAGCCTGTTGTTTCTCTGTGCTGGCAGACTTTGCTGACAGCATAGTCTAAAACATTAAATACATTTTCATGAGAAACATAACAACGGATTCTTGCTTTCCAAACAAGTCAGAGTCGGCCATTTTGTATCATTCTTTGTTCAAGGAAGCCATTTTGTGTCCAAGACACAAACTGCACTTCCACACACACTGGCACTGGACACACTGGAACTGGACACACTGACACTGGACACACTGACACTGGACACACTGGCACTGGACACACTGACACTGGACACACTGACACTGGACACACTGACACTGGACACACTGACACTGGACACACTGGCACTGAACACACTGCCACTGCAGACACTGACACTGGACACACTGGCACTGGACACACTGGCACTGAACACACTGCCACTGGACACACTGGCACTGGACACACTGGCACTGGACACACTGGCACTGGACACACTGACACTGGACACACTGGCACTGGACACCCTGGCACTGGACACACTGACACTGGACACACTGGCACTGGACACACTGGCACTGAACACACTGCCACTGGACACACTGACACTGGACACACTGGCACTGGACACACTGGCACTGAACACACTGCCACTGGACACACTGACACTGCAGACACTGACACTGGACACACTGGCACTGGACACACTGGCACTGGACACACTGGACACACTGGCACTGGGCAAACTGACACTGGGCAAACTGACACTGGGCACACTGACACTGGGCACACTGACACTGGCCGCACTGAGACTGGGCACACTGACACTGGACACACTGGCACTGGAAACACTGGCACTGGACACAGTGACACTGGACACACTGGCACTGGACACACTGGCACTGGACAAACTGACACTGGACACACTGACACTGGGCACACTGACACTGGATACACTGACACTGGGCACACTGGCACTGGGCATACTTACACTGGTCAAACTGACACTGGACACACTGGCACTGGACACACTGGCACTGGACACACTGACACTGGACAAACAGAGCACAGTGGCACTGGACACACTGGCACTGGACACACTGACACTGGACACAGTGGTACTGGACACACTGACACTGGACACACTGACACTGGACACAGTGACACTTGGCAAACTGACACTGGGCACACTGGCACTGGACACACTGGCACTGGGCATACTGACACTGGACACACTGACACTGGACACACTGACACTGGATACACTAGCACTAGACACATTGGCACTGGACACACTGGCACTGGACACATTGGTACTGGACACACTGGCACTGGACACACTAGCACTGGACACACTGGCACTGGACACACTGGCACTGGACACATTGGTACTGGACACACTGGCACTGGACACACTGGCACTGGACACACTAGCACTGGACACACTGGCACTGGACACACTGGCGCTGATGGGAGTGAGAGCAACACTAACAGCACCACTGTTTAGCTCGGTGTGATGAAACAGGGACAATTCAAAGAGGAAATGTTTGGACAGATCTGTAATAAAAAGCTAGTATCAGTAATGGTGACCATTAAACTACCGGATTGTCGTAAAAAACAATCTGGTTCATTAATGTCCTTTACGGAAGGAAATCTGCCGTCCTTACCCGGTCTGGCCGATATGTGACTCCAGACCCACAGCAATGTGGTTGACGCTTAGCTGCCCTCTGAAATGGACTAGCAAGCCACTCAGTTGTAACAAAACGCTACTAAAAAAGAATAATAAGAATGAAACCAGATGGACAGACCCACCAAGGGTGGCGGCACAGTGGGAAACAGTCGGGAAGGAGTAGCCCTGGGAGTCCTCAACATTGACTACGGACCCCCTGAAGTCTCATGTTTTCCGGTCAAGTATGGGCAAGGAAACCTCCTGCTGATTACCACCTACCGCCCTCCCTCAGCTGATGAATCAGTACTCCTCCATGTTGAACACCACTTGGAATAAGCACTGAGGGTAGCAAGGGTACAGAATGTACTCTGGGTGGGGGACTTCAATGTCCATCACCAAGAGTGGCTCGGTAGCACCACTACTGACCGAGCTGGCCGAGTCCTGAAGGACATAACTGCCAGTCTGAGCCTGCGACAGGTGGTGAGCGAACCAACATGAGGCAAAACCTACTTGACCTCGTCCTCACCAACCTACCTGTCGCAGATGAATCTGTCCATGACAGCATTGGTAGCAGTGACCACCGCACAGTCCCGTCTTCACACTGAGGACACCCTCCATCATGTTGTGTGGCTCTACCGCCGTGCTAAATGGAATAGATTCAGAACAGATCTAGCAGCTCAAAACTGGGCATCCATGAGGCGCTGTGGGCCATCAGCAGCAGCAGAATTGTATTCCACCACAATCTGTAACCTCATGGCCCGGCATATCCTTCACTCTACCATTACCATCAAGCCAGGGGACCAACCCTGGTTCAATAAGGAGTGTAGAAGAGTATGCCAGGAGCAGCACCAGGGATACCTAAAAACGAGGTGCCAACCTGGGGAAGCTGCAACACAGGACTACATGCATGCTAAAAAGCGGAAGCAGCATGCTATAGACAGGGCTAAGCAATCCCACAATCAACGATCAGATCAAAGCTCTGCAGTCCTGCCACATCCAGTCATGAATGGTGGTGGGCCATTAAACAACTAACGGGAGGAGGAGGCTCCATGAATATTCCCATCCTCAATGATGGTGGAGCCCAGCACGTGAGTGCAAAAGACAAGGCTGAAGCGTTTGCAACCATCTTCAGCCAGAAGTGCCGAGTGGATGATCCATTATAAAAGATGTAATAGCAGAGCACTTGGAAAACAGTAACAGGATCGGACAAAGTCAACATGGATTTACAAAAGGTAAATCATGCTTGACTAATCTACTGGAATTTTTTGAGGATGCAACTGGTAGAATAGCTAAGGGAGAACCAGTGGATGTGGTGTATTTGGACTTTCAGAAGGCTTTCGATAAGGTCCCGCATAAGAGATTAGCGTGCAAAGTTAAAGCACATGAGATTGGTGGTAAGGTACTGACTTGGATAGAGAACTGGTTGGCAGACAGGAAGCAAAGAGTTGGAATAAACGGGTCTTTTTCCGAGTGGCAGGCAGTGACTAGTGGGGTACCGCAGGGATCAGTGCTAGGACCCAAGCTATTCACGATATATATTAATGATCGAGACGAGGGAACTAGATGTAATATCTCCAAGTTTGCAGATGACACAAAGCTGGGTGGGCGTGTGTGCTGTGAGGAGGATGCAGAGAAACTCCAGTATGATCTGGACAGGTTGGGTGATAAACAGGAAGACAGATTATTATCTGAACGGCAATAGGTTGGGAAAAGGGGCAGTGCAACGAGACCTGGGTGTCCTTGTGCACCAGTCGCTGAAGGTAAGCATGCAGGTGCAGCAGGCGGTTAAGAAGGCAAATGGTATGTTGGCCTTCATAGCGAGAGGATTCGAGTACAGGAGCAAGGATGTCTTGCTGCAGTTGTACAAGGCCTTGGTGAGACCATACCTTGAGTATTCTGTGCAGTTTTGGTCACCTTATCTGAGGAAGGATGTTCTTGCCATGGAGGGAGTGCAGCGAAGATTCACCAGACTGATACCTGGGATGGCAGGAATGACGTATGAAGAGAGATTGGGTCGATTAGGCTTATATTCGCTAGATTTTAGAAGAATGAGAGGGGATCTCATTGAAACTTATAAAATTCTAACAGGACTAGACAGACTAGATGCAGGAAGGATGTTCCCAATGGCGGGGGAGTCCAGAACCAGGGGTCACAGTCTAAGGATAAGGGGTAAGCCAGTTAGGACTGAGATGAGGAGGAATTTCTTCACCCAGAGAGTGGTGAACCTGTGGAATTCTCTACCACAGAAGGCAGTTGAGGCCAATTCATTAAATATATTCAAGAAGGAGTTAGATATATTTCTTAAAGCTAAAGGGATCAAGGGATATGGGGAGAAAGCAGGGACAGGGTACTGAATTTGGATGATCAGCCATGATCTCATTAAATGGCGGAACAGGCTCGAGGGGCCGAATGGCCTACTCCTGCTCCTATCTTCGATGTTTCTATGTTTCTATATCGGCCTACTCCTGATGTTCCCACCATCACAGAAGCCAGTCTTCAGCCAATTCGATTCACTCCACGTGATATCAAGAAACGGCTGAGCGCACTGGATACAGCAAAGGCTATGGGCCCCGACAACATCCCAGCCGTAGTGCTGAAGACTTGTGCTCCAGAACTAGCCGCGCCTCTAGCCAAGCTGTTCCAGTACAACTACAACACTGGCATCTATCCGACAATGTGGAAAACTGCCCAGGTATGTCCAGTCCACAAAATGCAGGACAAATCCAATCCAGCCAATTAGCGCCCCATCAGCCTACTCTCAATCATCAGCAAAGTGATGGAAGGTGTCGTCGACAGTGCTATCAAGCGGCACTTACTCACTGTAGGGGGTGGTGGTTTGTGTCAGCTTCACCTCTGACTTCTGAGCGGTTCGAATCGCTCCCATCCCTTGGTTCTCGACCTTGGACTTATTTGGGGGTTGTGATAAAAAGTGCAGCAGACAACTGAGTTTGATGCAAGAACTTTGATCTTTATTCAAGAAAATAAAACACAACACAAACACTCTTATCACTCTAAAAGTGGGGAACACTTCGGTACAAGCGAGGGAAATAACATTAGAAGAATGGAGGGAAATTTGCTACGGCTCTTCGGGGGGGTTTAAACTAATTTCTCAGGGGGATGGGAAAAAGGGCTGTAGTCCACGAGCCAGTGGTGAGTGTAGGGAGGTACTGAGGAGGGTATCAAGGTCGCAGGAATGTACCGGCAGACAGGAAGATGGCTTGAAGTGTGTCTACTTCAATGCAAGGAGCATCCGGAATAAGGTAGGAGAACTTGGAGCGTGGATTGGTACTTGGGACTACGATGTGGTGGCCATTACGGAGACATGGTTAGAACAGGGACAGGAATGGTTGTTGGAAGTTCCGGGGTATAGATGTTTCAGTAAGAGTAGGGAAGTTGGTAAGAAAGGTGGAGGAGTAGCATTGTTAATCAAGGATAGTTTAACAGCGGCAGAAAGGCAGTTCGAGGGGGATCTGCCGTCTGAGGTAATATGGGCTGAAGTTAGAAATAGGAAAGGAGCGGTCACATTGTTAGGAGTTTTCTACAGGCCCCCAAATAGTAATAAAGATGTGGAGGAAGAAATTGCAAAGCAGATTATGAATAGGTGTGGAGGTCACAGAGTAGTTGTCATGGGTGACTTCAACTTTCCAAATATTGATTGGAACCTTTATAGGTCAAACAGTTCGGATGGGATAGTTTTTGCACAGTGTGTGCAGGAGGGTTTCCTGACACAATATGTGGATAGGCCGACAAGAGGTGGGGCCACGTTGGATTTGGTACTGGGTAATGAACCGGACCAAGTGTTTGATTTGTATGTGGGAGAGCACTTTGGAGATAGTGACCACAATTCGGTAACTTTCACTATTGCAATGGAGAGGGATAGGGCCATACGGCAGGGCAGGGTTTATAATTGGGGGAGGGGTAATTATGATGCGATTAGGCAAGAATTAGGGAGTATAAGATGGGAACAGAAACTATCAGGGAAAGGCACAAACGAAAAGTGGAGCTTTTTCATGGAGCAATTACTGCGTGTCCTTGATAGGTATGTCCCTGTCAGGCAGGGAGGAAATGGCCGAGTGAGAGAACCATGGTTCACAAAAGAGGTTGAATGTCTAGTCAAGAGGAAAAAGGAAGCGTATGTAAGGATGAGAAAACAAGGTTCAGTTGGGTCGATTGAGGGGTACAAGGTAGCAAGGAATGAGCTAAAAAAAGAGCTTAGGAGAGCTAGGAGGGGGCATGAGAAGTCCTTGGCGGGTCGGATCAAGAAAAACCCTAAGGCTTTTTACTCTTATGTGAGAAATAAAAGAATGACCAGGGTGAGGGTAGGGCCGGTCAAGGACAGTAGTGGGAACTTGTGCATGGAGTCAGAAGAGATAGGAGAGGTGATGAATGAATACTTTTCGTCAGTGTTCACCGAGGAGAGGGGCCATGTTCTTGAGGATGAGAGTGTGATAAAGGTGGATAGGCTGGAGGTGGTAGATGTTCTGAGGGAAGATGTTTTAGCAATTTTGAAGAACCTGAGGGTCGATAAGTCCCCTGGGCCAGATGGGATATATCCTAGGATTCTTTGGGAGGCAAGGGAGGAGATTGCAGAGCCTCTGGCTTTGATCTTTGGGTCCTCACTGTCCACGGGGATGGTGCCAGAGGACTGGAGAGTGGCGAATGTTGTTCCTCTCTTCAAGAAAGGAAATAAGAATGACCCTGGTAATTATAGGCCGGTTAGTGTTACTTCGGTGGTTGGTAAGATAATGGAAAAGGTCCTGAGGGATAGGATTTATGACCATTTGGAAAGGGGCAACTTAATCAGGGATAGTCAACACGGATTCGTGAAGGGTAAGTCTTGCCTAACAAATTTGATTGAATTCTTTGAGGAGGTAACTAAGTGTGTAGATGAAGGTAGAGCAGTTGATGTCGTATACATGGATTTTAGTAAGGCGTTTGATAAGGTTCCCCATGGTCGTCTCATGAAGAAAGTAAGGAGTTGTGGGATAGAGGGAAATTTGGCCGATTGGATAAGTAACTGGCTATCTCATAGAAGGCAGAGGGTGGTGGTGGATGGAACATTTTCGGACTGGAGACCAGTTACCAGCGGTGTGCCACAGGGGTCGGTGCTGGGTCCTCTGCTGTTTGTGATTTTTATCAATGACTTGGAGGAGGGGACTGAAGGGTGGATCAGTAAATTTGCTGATGACACCAAGATTGGTGGAGTAGTGGATGAGGTGGAGGGCAGTTGTAGGCTGCAAAGAGACATTGATAGGATGCAGAGCTGGGCCGAAAAATGGCAGATGGAATTTAACCCTGATAAGTGCGAGGTGATTCATTTTGGTAGGGCAAATTTGAATAAGGATTACAGGGTCAACGGCAGGGTTCTGAGGAACGTGGAGGAGCAGAGGGATCTGGGGGTTCATATCCACAGATCTCTGAAGGTTGCCACTCAAGTGGATAGAGCAGTAAAGAAGGCCTATGGTGTGTTGGCGTTTATTAACAGAGGGTTTGAGTTTAAGAACCGTGAGGTTATGCTGCAACTGTACAGGACCTTGGTGAGACCACATTTGGAATATTGTGTGCAGTTCTGGTCACCTCACTATAGGAAGGACGTGGAAGCATTGGAAAGAGTGCAAAGGAGATTTACCAGGATGCTGCCTGGTTTGGGGGGGAGGTCTTATGAGGAAAGATTGAGGGAGTTGGGGCTTTTCTCTTTAGAGCGGAGGAGGATGAGAGGCGACTTAATAGAGGTTTATAAGATGATGAGGGGGATAGATAGAGTGGATGTTCAGAGACTATTTCCTCGGGTAGAGGCAGCTGTTACAAGGGGGCATAACTATAAGGTGCATGGGGGGAGATATAGAAGGGATGTCCGAGGTAGATTCTTTACTCAGAGAGTGGTTGGGGTGTGGAATGGACTGCCTGCTGTGATAGTGGAGTCGGACACTTTAGGAACTTTCAAGCGGTTATTGGATAAGCACATGGAGCACACCAGAGTGATAGGGAGTGTGATAGCTTGATCTTGGTCTCGGACAATGCTCGGCACAACATCGAGGGCCGAAGGGCCTGTACTGTGCTGTACTGTTCTATGTTCTATGTTCTAATACTTCACCCCTCCCAATCCCACTTCACTGGCTAGGTTGGGCTCTAGAGAACCAGGGATAATGCTCACCAAACAAATCCTTGACAGTTGAGCTGGTTGGCGGTTTCGGGATTCGCTGGATTGGATTTATCGGGTGAGTACCCACTTTTCTTTGGTTAGAGTTAGGGTTTAGAGTCCTTTTAAGTAAAAAGTTTCGTAAGGCCCTTGTTGCTGCGAGGTGTCCGATGGTCACTGAGGCGGTCGCTCTGGTCTCTTCTTGCGTGTCGGCCTACTTCTGGAGCTGCTGGCCTTCTTTGTTGAACTTCTTTCTGTTACTCCCTCGCCTTGTTGAACTGTCTTCTTCAGAGCTGTGGAACTGCCATCTTGCAGAACTGTGGAACTGCCTTCTGCCGGAATGCTTGCTGAACTTGTTTCTGTTGAACTGTTTGTTCCTTGCTGCCTGCTGCTTGTCTGTGTGACTCCTGTGCTTCTCCTGTCCTGCTTGTTGCTTGAACTTGAGAAAAGCAGTCCTTCAATTATATTAATTGAAGCCTCCTTTGTTGCGTGCCAAATCAAATCCCGGTCATTGTAAGATTTTGGAGGGCTCGTTAACAGTAACTGGTTTGTAAATGTGTGAAGTGGTTTCGGGGTAGCTCCATCCTGTCGATCTGTTGTTTAATTGTAGTTGAATGTCCTTATGTTTTGGGTTTCTTGACTGGGCCTAGAATTTCTATAGAGCGGGTCCAAGTGATTTGTTTTATGTATGTTTTTGATGGATCCTGTGATGGTTTTGATGAGGCCTGTAATTTTGGGTGTGACTGCTCTTTCCCTGGGTTTATTGTTAGGATGCTAATGTCTGATAGGGGCCGATTTACACTCCCAGCGAGATCATGCGGTCCCCCAGACAGTTCCCATTAGCTCCAATACCCAAACTGTTTTTTACAGAGGTTGATCCCACCTTCCTTCACAGCCTTTTTCTCCCTTACAGGCCCAGACACGTTTTTAAAATGCCAAAACTTGGTTTTTGGTCTTAAATTCCTTGTTTTAGGCCCAAATGCATTTTATCACCTTGAAATAGTTAGAAAAGAGTCCAAAGTCTTTTTCCTTAGGGTTTGTCTTCGAGTTTTGGGGGATCTGTGAATTTTGAGAATCTTACATCACCAATAACCTGCTCACTGATGCTCAATTTGGGTTCCACCAGGACCACTCAGCTCCAGACCTCATTACAGCTTTGGTCCAAACATGGACAAAGGAGCTGAATTCCAGAAGTGAGATGAGAGTGACTGCCCTTGACATCAAGGCAGCATTTGACCGAGTGTGGCATGAAGGAGCCCTCGTAAAACTGAAGTCAATGGGAATCGGGGAAAACACTCCACTGGCTGGAGTCATACCTAGCACAAAGGAAGATGGTTGTGGTGGCTGAAGGTCAATCATCACAGTCCCAGGACATCGCTGTAGGAGTTCCTCAGGGCAGTGTCCCAGGCCCAACCATCTTCAGTTGCTTCATCAATGACCTTCCCTCCAACATAAGGTCAGAAATGGGGATGTTCGCTGATGACTGCAGTGTTCAGTGCCATTCACAACTCCTCAGATAATGAAGCAGTCCATGCCCACATGCAACAAGACCTGGACGACGTTCAGGCTTGGGCTGATAAGTGGCAGGTAACATTCACGCCACACAAGTGCCAGGCAATGACTATCTCCAACAAGCGAGAGTCTAAACACCGCCCCTTGACATTCATCGGCAACACCATCAACATCCTGGGGGTCACCATTGACCAGAAACTTAACTGGACCTGCCACATAAATACTGTGGCTACAAGAGCAGGTCAGAGGCTAGGTATTCTGTGGCGAGTGTCTCACCTCCTGACTCCCCAAAGCCTTTCCACCATCTGCAAGGTACAAGTCAGGAGTGTGATGGAATACTCTCCACTTGCCTGGATGAGTGCAGCTCCAACAACACTCAAGAAGCTCAACACCATCCAGGACAAAGCAGCCCGCTTGATTGGCACCCCATCCACCACCTTAAACATTCACTCCCTCCACCACTGGCGTACCGTGGCTGCAGTGTGTACCATCTACAAGATGCACCACAACAACTTGCCAAGGCTTCTTCGGCAGCACCTCCCAAACCTGCGACCTCTTCCACCTAGAAGGACAAGGGCAGCAGGCGCATGGGAACACCACCACCTCCAAGTTCCCCTCCAAGTCACACACCATCCTGACTTAGAAGTATATCGCTGTTCCTTCATCGTCGCTGGGTCAAAATCCTGGAACTCCCTCCCTAACAGCACTGTGGGAGTACCTTCACCTCACGGAAGGGTGGTAGAGGCAGGAACCCTCACAACATTCAAGAAGCATTTAGATGAGCACTTGAAACGCCATAGCATACAAGGCTACAGACCAAGCGCTGGAAAATGGGTTTAGAATAGACAGGGCTTGATGGCCGGTGCGGACACGATGGGCCGAAGGGCCTCTTTCTGTGCTGTATAACTCTATGACTCTATGACTCTTTGACTCTATGACTGCAGCGGTTCAAGAAGGCGGCCCATCACCACCTTCACAAGGGCAATTAGGGATGGGCAATAAATGCTGGCCTTGCAGCGACGCCCACATGCCATAAACGAATAAAAAAAGATTAGCAAGAGAGAGAGAGATAAGAGGATTAATGCTAACTTTTTTCAGTGAAGCTCATCATCAAAGATGCTCTGGGAATAATTTTGCTGACAAGTCTATTGTGTGATATTTTAACAAACGCCTTTTGAAAGTCGATATGCACATCAACCGCACTACCCTCATCAACCCTCTCCGTTACTTCATCAAGGAACTCGATCAAGTTAGTCAAACACAATTTGCCTTTAACAAATCCGTGCTGACTTTCATTTATTAGCCCATACTCTTCCAAGTGCCAATTAATTTTGTCCCGGATTATTGTCTCTAAAAGTTTCCCCACCATCAACGTTAGGCTGACTGGCCTGTAGTTGCCGGGTTTATCCCTCTCCCCTCTTTTGAACAGGTGTAAGGTTTCCAAAATTTGCAGATCCCCAACACCTAAGGAAAAAGGACTTTGGAACTACCTCAGAGTGATAATATTGCATTTGGGCCTAACCTAAGAGACTATGGGGGAGAAATTCAGTATCGCCCCATTTGGGGCGCAATTATCGGCCGGGCGCAAAGATTAGCGCCTGGCACTAATTATCGCCACCGACTGCAAACTTGACTTTTATCGCCCCTGGAGGTGATTGGAGCGCTAAATCAGGCTCTTCACACCTGTCTTAAGGCGCAAAGGCCGAGGAGCGAGGCGCTACCTCAGAGCGCTGGCGAAGCTCATGTAATGTCAGTCAGCAATGGAACACACACACAATGGCATGGGCCAGGTCTTAAAGGGGATGGTTAATCTCACTTTCCATCCACATCCTGCTAATTGCAGCCTTGAATCTCGGCCTGGAGAGACCTGCACATCAAATCTGCTGGAAAGAACAATGGAGAGTACCAGGCAAAGAGCTCAGAGTGCAGCCCCCACAGTCTCTTCTAAATCGATACAAGGAATGGCAAATCAAAATGAACCTGCAAAGTGCTGCTCAGTACCCAAAACTCCTTCACACAACGTTGAAACTCTCCAGAAGTCTCTCTCTCTCTCTCTCTCTCAGAATGCGTGGTTCAGAAATAGCACCAACAATAAAAGGCAGGAAGCGGTCACCTTTAAATAGCGCTCCCCCTTTCCCTTCATGACTGCAGAATGCTCCACTCAAACTGTCGTTGCTAGCGTCAGGCGGTAAGGCAGGGGGCGCCACTCAATATCTGCTCCGGGGCGATACTGGGGCGTTGCGCACTCGACTGACGTCACGATCTACCGGCGCAGGAGATCGTGGCGGTAGTGTTTAGTGCCGCCGCAAAATGTCTAGTTAATTTCGCGAGCGGCGCAAACTTCGCCGCGCCTGGGCGCTAGATGCTTTGCGCCCCATTAGCGCCCTCTTAAGGTGCTAACGGGAGGCGCAACCAACTGAATTTTTCCCCCTATAAGACCAAAAACCAAGTTTTGGCATTTTAAAAACATGTCTGGGCCTGTAAAGGGAGAAAAGGCTGTGAAGGAAGGTGGGATCAACCTCTGTAAAAGCAGTTTTGGTTATTGCAGTTAATTGCACTGTCTGGGGAACCGGGATGACCTCACTCAAGCCCCAGCAGACATTAACATTTTGACAATAGACCCTGGGAGAAGACAGTCCCACCCAAAATAACAGGCCCCATCAAACCGATTACAGGGCCCATCAGAAAACATGCATAATACAAATCACTCAGGACCAGGCTATAGAAAAGACTGAGTCCAGCCTAGAAACCCAAAACACGAAACCAATCGCCAGTGATCAACCAAGGAGATCGACAGGATGCAAACCATCCCAAAACCCATTTGACATTTACAGAGCAGTTACTGGTAACAGGCCCGCCAAAAATCAGACAATGAACTGAGCAGATTTGGCGGGTAGATAAGGCCATGCTCAATGGGTGAGATTGAAGGCCTATTAAAAAAAAACAGTTAACGCGCTAGTAAGTCGTTACCGATTTACAAACCCGCCAAGAACCAGACAATGAACTGAGTAGATTTGGCGGGTAGATAAGGGCACTTCAATTTTGTATAATTGAAGGCCCACCAAGCAGACACAAGAGTTCAAAGTTGGGAGTCGAGCAGTCAGTTGCAACCGGTGGTCATCAGAAGAAGAAGAGACCAAGAAGAAGACCCGAGCAGGAAGCGAGTCGGCATCGCTCACCACTCAGACACACCTGAGTCCAGATGGCGAAGATACCACCTCGACGGACCCCCAACAACGGCCCCAACACAGTCACCCGGAGCAACAAGCAGCAACAAGTCACCGACGGCTCCACGAGGTCAACCGACACACTAAACAAGGCCTAAAGCCATCGCGGAAACCAAAGGCCTCACGAAACCAACAACCGCGCATTACCCCCAACTGACCGGGTAATAGCAGGCCACCGTGACCAACAAAAACCAACTCCAGGGAAGAAAACCCAAAGAACCGCAAAGTTTCCACACTACAAACTACTCCTGACTTACCCCTGGGTAAGATTTTCCCCAAAGACTCTAAACCCTACTGCTAAACCAAAGAAATTGGGTACTCACCAGATAAATCCAAAAGGACATCCTACCGCATCAGCGGACTCGCGAAGACTGACCAGAGACTCAGGTGAAGTCTTCTACCACGTACGGGGTACGGCAGACACTAACCGCCATAAACAACAAACCCCAAAACCACGATTTAGCCCAACTGTCAAAGGATTGGTGAGCATTATCCCTGGTCCTTCAAAACCTAACTTAGCTAGTAAAGTGGGGTTTGGGAGGGGTGAAGTATTGTTCTACTGTCATTTCCCTCGCTTGTACCGAAGTGTTCCCCACCTTTAGAGTGTTAAGAGTGTTATTATTTGTGTCTTACCTTTTAATAAAGATTGAAGTTCTTTCATCAAACTCAGTTGTCTGCTGCACCTTTTGTATCACAACCCCCAAATAAGTCCAAGGTCTAGAACAAAGGGAGTGGGAGCGATTCGAACCGCTCAGAAGTCAGAGGTGAAGCTGACACAAACCACCACCCCCCCTACACAGGGGTATAACAGAGGAGGCATAAGGGCAATGTTACACCATCTCTCTTCCCACTGTCCAGGGCCCCAAACACCTCTTCCAGGTGAAACAGCGATTTACTTGTACTTCTTACAATTTAGGATAATGTATTCACTGCTCACGATGTGGTCTCCTCTACACTGGGGAGACCAAACGCAGATTGGGTGACCGCTTTGCGGAACACCTTCATTCAGTCCGTAATGTTGACCCCGAGCTTCCGGTCACCTGTCACTTTAATTCTCCGCTTCACTCCCACTCTGACCTCTCTGTCCTCGGCCTCTTACACTGTTCCAATGAAGCTCAACGTAAGCTCGAGGAACAGCACCTCATCTTTCGATTTGGCACTTTACAGCCTTCCAGACTCAACATCAAGTTCAACAATTTCAGATCATAACCTTGGCCCCTATATTTTCTGACACCAGCTGTTGCTGATTCTGATATTCCCATTTACACCCCATCTGTGGTGTCAGCTGTGTCTCAGTGGGCAGCGCTCTCGCCTCTGAGTCAGAAGGTTGTGGGTTCAAATCCCACTCCATAAGACTCGAGCACACATAAAGCTAGGCTGACACTCCAGCGCAGTACTGAGGGAGCGCTGCACTGTCGGAGGTGCCGTCTTTTAGATGAGACGTTAAACCGAGGCCCCGTCTGCTCTCTCAGGTGGATGTAAAAGATCCCATGGCACTGTTTTGAAGAAGAGCAGGGGAGTTATCCCCAGTGTCCTGGGCCAATATTTATCCCTCAACCAACATCACAAAAACAGATTATCTGGTCATTGTCACATTGCTGTTTGTGGGAGCTTGCTGTGGGCAATTGGCTGCTGCATTTCCCACATTACAACAGTGACTACACTTCAAACAGTACTTCATTGGCTGTAAAGCGCTTTGAGATGTCCGGTGGTCGTGAAAGGCGCTATATAAATGTAAGTCTTTCTCTGGACCCATCTTTTGTTTCTTTACTTGTCCCATTACCATCTCCTTTTGCCTTGCACCATCATCCCTTTTGTTATTTAATCTCTCCTGTCTTCCATCCTATCACAGACCTTCCCTTTTGATCTTTCCTCCCCTCCCTTGCTTAAAACCTGTTCCATCTCCAACTTTTTCCAGTTCTGACGAAGCGTCATTGACCTGAAACGTTAACTCTGTTTCTCGCTCCACAGATGCTGCCTGACCTGCTGAGTGTTTCCAGCATTTTCTGTTTGTATTTTATCCTCTCTAAGGTTGATCAGTTTATCGATTATTTCCCCCCCTTTCTATCCTAAATGTCTTTATATTTTTTTCGATCTTTGTTCTAATGTCATGTCCACCATGTTAGTCACCCTGGTAAATACCGAGGCAAAGTAATTATTGAATATTTCTGCCATTTCGCTGTCATTTCCTGTGAGTTTATCGTGTGTATCCCTCAGTGGCCCGATCCCTATCCTGATTTTTATTTCGTTGTTATGTGTCTGTAGAATACTTCACTATTTCTTTTATATTCCTTGATAATTTGATTTTGTAGTTTCCCTCTGCCTTCCTAATTGTTTTTTTGACTTCTTTCCTAACCTTTTCGTATTCCCTTTTGTCATCCTCTCCTTCGTTTTCTGTGTCTAGTCTGTACCTTTTTCCTTCGTGTTAATTTTGCCCTTATTTCTTCTTCGTCGTCGTCGTCGTCGTGTGCCATTAGTGGCTCGTTAAGTTGCTGTGAATCATGTGACCTATGCTCCAGTCTCCATGTGTCTTTAATGTGCAGAATCCCCTCAGAAATGAGTCTAGGATTAGTTGGACAGCACATTATCTGGGAATTTCCGACGCTCTCCCAGAGTTCAAATGTCACAGCTACTTCCTGGGAATGGACAATAAATCAGAAAATATTCCTTGCAAGTCTGTACACGAGAAAGATCATTATTACTGGAAAGTGAGGATGAGCAAGATTCGCTCTTCATAATTTCATAATTTTCTCATACCCTTAATACTGCAGCGGAGTGGGATTTTTTTAATAGTTTACTGAAAATATTTATTGTAATTGTAACCTTTGAGGCTCCCCACTTCCCCTCTCTGGTTTTCTGCACTGTTCCAATCAAGTCCTCAACAGGAAACTTGGCAGGCAATTTGCATACAGCAAGACCCCACAAGCAGCAATGTGATAAATATTGGCCAGGACACCGGGAAGAACAGCCTTGCTCTTCTTCGAAATAGTGTCATGGGATCTTTAACACCCACTTGAGAGAGCAGACGGGGCCTCAGTTTAACTTCTCACCTGAAAGACGGCACCTCTGACAGTGCAGCACTGCCTCAGTACTCCCAGTTCAGCGCTCCCTCAGTACCGCCCCTCCGAAAGTGCGGCGCTCCCTCAGTACCGCCCCTCCGACAGTGTGGCGCTCCCTCAGTACTGCCCCTCCGACAGAGCAGCGCTCCCTCAGTACCGCCCCTCCGACAGTGTGGCGCTCCCTCAGTACTGCCCCTCCGACAGTGCGACGCTCCCTCAGTACTGCCCCTCTGACAGTGTGGCGCTCCCTCAGTACTGACCCTCCGACAGTGCGACGCTCCCTCAGTACTGCCCCTCCGACAGTGTGGCGCTCCCTCAGTACTGACCCTCCGACAGTGCAGCGCTCCCTCAGTACTGCCCCTCCGACAGTGCGACGCTCCCTCAGTACTGCCCCTCTGACAGTGTGGCGCTCCCTCAGTACTGACCCTCCGACAGTGCGGCGCTCCCTCAGTACTGCCCCTCCGACAGTGCGGTGCTCCCTCAGTACTGCCCCTCCGACAGTGCAGCGCTCCCTCAGTACCGCCCCTCCAACAGTGCAGCGCTCCCTCAGTACAGCCCTTCCGACAGTGCGACGCTCCATCCGTACTGCCCCTCCGACAGTGCAGCGCTCCCTCAGTACTGCCCCTCCGACAGTGCAGCGCTCCCTCAGTACCGCCCCTCCGACAGTGCAGCGCTCCCTCAGTACTGCCCCTCCGACAGTGCAGCGCTCCCTCAGTACTGCCCCTACGACAGTGCGGCGCTCCATCAGTACTGACCCTCCGACAGTGCGGCGCTCCCTCAGTACTGCCCCTCCGACAGTGCGGTGCTCCCTCAGTACTGCCCCTCCGACAGTGCAGCGCTCCCTCAGTACCGCCCCTCCAACAGTGCAGCGCTCCCTCAGTACAGCCCTTCCGACAGTGCGACGCTCCATCCGTACTGCCCCTCCGACAGTGCAGCGCTCCCTCAGTACTGCCCCTCCGACAGTGCAGCGCTCCCTCAGTACCGCCCCTCCGACAGTGCAGCGCTCCCTCAGTACTGCCCCTCCGACAGTGCAGCGCTCCCTCAGTACTGCCCCTACGACAGTGCGGCGCTCCATCCGTACTGCCCCTCCGACAGTGCAACGCTCCCTCAGCACTGCCCCTCCGACAGTATGGCGCTCCCTCAGTACTGCCCCTCCGACAGTGCGGCGCTCCCTCAGTACGGCACCTCCGACAGTGCAGCGCTCCCTCAGTACCGCCCCTCCGACAGTGCAGCGCTCCCTCAGTACCGCCCCTCCGACAGTACGGCGCTCCCTCAGCACTGCCCCTCCGACAGTGTGGTGCTCTCTCAGTACTGCCCCTCCGACAGTGCAGCACTCCCTCAGTACTGCCCCTCTGACAGTGCGGCGCTCCCTCAGTACTGCCCCTCTGACAGTGCAGCGCTCCCTCAGTACTGCCCCTCCGACAGTGCAGCGCTCCCTCAGTACTGCCCCTTCGACAGTGCAGCACTCCCTCAGTACTGCCCCTCCGACAGTGCGGCGCTCCCTCAGTACTGCCCCTCCGACACTGCGGCGCTCCCTCAGTACTGCCCCATCGACAATGCAGCGCTCCCTCAGTACTGCCCCTCCGACAGTGCGGCACTCCCTCAGTACTGCCCCATCGAAAATGCAGCGCTCCCTCAGTACTGCCCCATCAACAGTGCAGCGCTCGCTCAGTACTGCCCCTCCGACAGTGCGGCGCTCCCTCAGTACTGCCCCTCCGACAGAGCATGCACTCCCTCAGTACTGCCCCTCCGACGGTGCTGCACTGCCTCAGTACTGCCCCTCCGACAGTGCGGCGCTCCCTCAGTACTGCCCCTCTGACAGTGCAGCACTCCCTCAGTACTGCCCCTCCGACAGTGCGGCGCTCCCTCAGTACTGCCCCTCCGACAGTGCGGCGCTCCCTCAGTACTGCCCCTCCGACAGTGCGGCGCTCCCTCAGTACTGCCCGTCCGACAGTGCGGCACTCCCTCAGTACTGCCCCATCGACAGTGCAGCGCTCCCTCAGTACTGCCCCATCGACAGTGCAGCGCTCCCTCAGTACTGCCCCTCCGACAGTGCAGCGCTCCCTCAGTACTGCACTGGAGTGTCAGCCTAGATTTTGTGCTCAAGTCTCCTGGAGTGGGACTCGAACCCACAACCTTCTGACTCGGGAGGTGAGAGCGCTACTCACTTTTAAAAAAATATATTTTTATTATTTATTGAACATTAAAAAAATTTACAACATCGTGGAGGGTGGCCGGTGAGCTCACCTCGGCAAGGAGTCTCCCGCGACAGCAATTGGGTGGTGGGGGGAGGTGGGGGCTAGGGGTTTGGTTGGTGGAGTGGGCGGGAGGGGTCAGGGGGTGGGGGTGGGGAGGTGGGGGGGTGGGGGCGTAGGTGGTGAGGAGTGGGTGGGGGGGTGGGGGTTTGGGCGGTGGGTGGTGGTGGGGGTTTGGGGTTTGGGGGGTGGCGGGGGGTGGGGAAGGCTACAAATGCCAACGGCAAGCCCTGGGCGAAGGAAGGGGAAGAATCTGCTGAGGGTGGGAGGTCAATTGGCCAGACTCACAACAAACCGCTGGACCACACCCAGAATGCAATGCGCACTCCAGTTATTGCGCAATGAGGTTGTAACTAGCAGAATAGATAAGGGGGAACCAGTGGATGTGCTGTATTTGGATTTTCAGAAGGCATTCGATAAGGTGCCACGCAAGAGGTTGTTAAACAAAATTAGGGCTCATGGGATTGGGGGTAATATACTAGCATGGATTGAGGATTAGTTAATGGACAGAAAACAGAGAGTAGGAATAAACGGGTCCTTTGCGGGTTGGCAGGTTGTAACTAATGGAGTACCGCAAGGATCAGTGCTTGGGCCTCAGCTATTCACAATCTACATCAATGATCTGGATGAGGGGACCAAATGTAATATATCCAAGTTTGCTGATGATACAAAGCTGGGTGGGAATGTAAGTTGTGAGGAGGATGCAAAGAGGCTTCAAGGGGATATAAACAGGCTAAGTGAGTGGGCAAAAACATGGCAAATGGAATATAATGTGGAGAAATGTGAAGTTATCCACTTTGGTAGGAAAAATAGAAAAGCAGAGTATTTTTTAAATGGAGAGAGATTGGGAAATGTTGGTGTTTGGAGAGACCTGGGTGTCCTTGTACACGAATCACTGAAAGTTAACATGCAGGTACAGCAAGCAATTAGGAAAGCAAATGGTATGTTGGCCTTTATTACAAGAGGATTTGAGTATAAGAGTAAAGACGTCTTACTACAATCTTTGGAATTCTCCACCCCAGAGGGCTGTGGAGGCTCAGTCGTTGAGTATATTCAAGACAGAGATCGATAGATTTTTGAATATTAAGGGAATCAAGGGCTATAGGGATAGTGCAGGAAAATGGAGATGAGGTAGAAGATCAGCCATGATCTTATTGAATGGCGGCGCAGGCTCGAAGGGCCAAATGGCCGACTCCTGCTCTTATTTCTTATGTTCTTATGATGGATAGAACGCTTTGTGGAGCGCAGAGGATTGTGGGTACTGTAGCCACCATTACTGACCGATTGCCCCGAGGATTGTCGAGTTGGTCGACCAATGGCACTGCTAGATGAAAAAAGACCAAGATTCATTTAGTTCGTCTTCTACCATCCTGGCAGTCGCATGATGCGATAATGGAGTTGTTGACTAATCACCGCAATCAGTCTCTCTCAATTCGTCTGCAACAGACCCAGACAGGACACGGGGCAGTTGAATACACGAGGTCAATTGATGAAACCGCCTTGGATACAGTCCAATCAGAGCCGGCAAGCCTATCGAAAGTACCATCCAGCCCTGTGGCCTCTACCACTGAGAAACATCATAGGAACACCATCACCTCCAAGTCACACACCATCCCGACTTGGAAATATATCGGCCGTTCCTTCATCGTCGCTGGGTCAAAATCCTGGAACTCCCTCCCTAACAGCACGGTGGGAGCACCTTCACCACACGGACTGCAGCGGTTCAAAAATAAGGCCCGTATTCTGAGAACGAATAAAAAGAACATTGAAAAAAAAACAAGAGGGCATCGGTTTGAGCTGAAACACGTGGTGTTAAATGTGTGGAGAGACTGGAGAAGCTGGGGTTGTTCTCCTTAGAGCAGAGAAGGTTAAGGGCAGATTTGATAGAGGTGTTCAAAATGATGAAGGGTTTTGATAGAGTAAATAAAGAGAAACTGTTTCCAGTGGCAGGAGGGTGGGTAACCAGAGGACACAGATTTAAGATAATTGGCAAAAGAACCAGAGGGGGAGAGGAGGAGACCTTTTTTTTACGCAGCGAGTGGTGGTGATCTGGAATGCGCTGCCTGAAAGGGCGGTGGAAGCAAATTCAATCGTAACTTTCAAAAGGGAATTGGAGAAATACTGGAAGGCGAAAAGTTTGCAGGGCTGTTGGGAAAGAGCAGGGGGAGCGGGACTAACTGGAGAACTCTTTCAAAGAGCCGGCACAGGCAGGATGGGCCGAATGGCCGTTTTCGGCGCTGTATCATTCTATGATTGTATGAAGAGGTGGGAGCAGCACGATTAAGGAGCACTCAGTAAACCGTATGGAAGTATTTGCCAATCTCTTCCTTGTGCAACTGCTCAAAGGTTAGTAAATGGATTTCCGAGCAAGCAGTCAAATTAGATGACAGATTAACACGGTAGATTTACAACTGATAACTTTCTCGAACAGCAGCTCTGACAATACAAGAGATTAATTTTTAGTATTAATTGATAAACGAGGTGAAGGGTCAAGGCCCAGAGTGCCACTGAGGTTGGGAAGGGGAGGAGAGAAGGTTAGGAACATAGGAACAGGAGGAGGCCATTCAGCCCCTTGATCCTGTTCTGCCATTCAATGAGCTCATGACTGATCTGTACCTCAACTCCATTTACCCGCCTTACATAGAACTACATCGAACATACAGCACAGAAACAGGCCATTCGGCCCAACTAGTCTGTGCTGGTGTTTATACTCCACACGAGTCTCCTCCCATTCCATCTGCCTCATCTCAGCTTTTCAGCATATCTTTCTATCCCCTTTTCTCTCATGTACTCGTCTAGTTTCCTTTTGAAAGCATCTGAGCTATTTGCCTCAACCGCTTCCTGTGGTAGCGAGTTCCACATTCTAACCACTCTCTGAGTGAAGAAATTTCTCTATTTCCCCATTGGATTTATTAACTATCTTGTATTTATGGCCTCAAGTTTTGGATTTTCCCACAAGTGGAAACATTCTCTCCACATCTACCCTGTCCAACCCATTTGTCCAATGTGGGCATCGATGGCAAGACCAGCATTTATCGCCCATCCCTAATTGCCACAGTGCTGTTAGGGAGGGAGTCCCAGGATTTTGGCCCAGCGATGATGAAGAATCGGCGATATACTTCCAAGTCAGGATGGTGTGTGACTTGGAGGGGAACTTGGAGGTGGTGGTGTTCCCATGCGCCTGCTGCCCTTGTCCTTCTAGGTGGTAGAGGTCGTGGGTTTGGGAGGTGCTGTCGAAGAAGCCTTGGCGAGTTGCTGCAGTGCATCTTGTAGATGGTACACACTGCAGCCACGGTACGCCGGTGGTGGAGGGAATGAATGTTTAAGGTGGTGGATGGGGTGCCAATCAAGCGGGCTGCTTTGTCCTGGATGGTGTTGAGCTTCTTGAGTGTTGTTGGAGCTGCACTCATCCAGGCAAGTGGAGAGTATTCCATCACACTCCTGACTTGCGCCTTGTAGATGGTGGAAAGGCTTTGAGGAGTCAGGAGGTGAGACACTCGCCGCAGAATACCCAGCCTCTGACCTGCTCTTGTTGCCACAGTATTTATGTGGCTGGTCCAGTTAAGTTTCTGGTCAATGGTGACCCCCCAGGATGTTGATGGTGGGAGATGGTAATGCCGTTGAATGTCAAGGGGCGGAAGATAGTTGCTCGCTTGTTGGAGATAGTCATTGCCTGGCACTTGTGTGGCACGAATGTTACCTGCCACTTATCAGCCCAAGCCTGAATGTCGTCCAGGTCTTGCTGCATGCGGGCATGGACTGCTTCATTATCTGAGGAGTTGTGAATGGCACTGAACACTGTGCAGTCATCAGCGAACATCCCCACTTCTGACCTTATGATGGAGGGAAGGTCATCGATGAAGCAGCTGAAGATGGTTGGGCCTAGGACACTGCTTTGAGGAACTCTTGCAGCGATGTCCTGGGGCTGTGATGATTGACCTGCAACCACCACAACCATCTTCCTTTGTACGAGGTATGACTTCAGCCAGTGGAGCATTTTCCCCCCAATTCCCATTGACTTCAGTTTTACCAGGGCTCCTTGATGCCACACTCGGTCAAATGCTGCCTTGATGTCAAGGGCAGTCACCCTCACCTCACCTCTGGAATTCAGCTCCTTTGTTCATGTTAGGACTAAGGCTGTAATGAGGTCTGGAGCCGAGTGGTCCTGGCAGAACCCAAACTGGGCATCAGTGAGCAGGTTATTGGTGAGTGAGTGCCGCTTGATAGCACTGTCGATGACACCTTACATCACTTTACAGATGATTGAGAGTAGACTGATGGGGCAGTAATTGGCCGGATTGGATTTGTACCGCTTTTTGTGAATAGGACATACCTGGGCCGTTTTCCACATTGTCGGATAGATGCCAGTGTAGTAGCTATACTGGAACAGCTTGGTTGGAGGCGCAGCTGGTTCTGGAGCACAAGTCTTCAGCACAACAGCCGGGATGTTGTCGGGGCCCATAGCCTTTGCTGTATCCAGTGCACTCAGCCGTTTCTTGATATCACGTGGAGTGAATCGAATTGGCTGAAGACTGGCTTCTGTGATGGTGGGGACCTCAGGAGTAGGCCGATATGGATCATCCACTCGGCACTTCTGGCTGAAGCTGGTTGCAAACACTTCAGCCTTGTCTTTTAAACTCACGTGCTGGGCTCCACCATCATTGAGGATGGGGATATTCATGGAGCCTCCTCCTCCCGTTAGTTATTTAATGGTCCACCACCATTCACGACTGGATGTGGCAGGACTGCAGAGCTTTGGTCTGATCCACTGATTATGGGATCGCTTAGCTCTGTCTATAGCATGCTGCTTCCGCTTTTTAGAATGCATGTAGTCCTGTGTTGCAGCTTCCCCAGGTTGGCACCTCATTTTTAGGTATGCCTGGTGCTGCTCCTGGCATGCTCTTCTACACTCCTTATTGAACCAGGGTTGGTCCCCTGGCTTGGTGGTAATGGTAGAGTGAGGGATATGCCGGGCCATGAGGTTACAGATTGTGGTGGAATACAATTCTGCTGCTGCTGATGGCCCACAGCGCCTCATGGATGCCCAGTTTTGAGCTGCTAGATCTGTTCTGAATCTATTCCATTTAGCACGGTGTTAGTGCCACACAACACGATGGAGGGTATCCTCAGTGTATAGACGGGACTTCTTCTCCACAATGGTACCAATACTGTCATGGACAGATGCATCTGCGACAGGTAGATTGGTGAGGTCGAGGTCACGTAGGTTTTTCCCTCGTGTTGGTTCTCTCACCACCTGTCGCAGGCCCAGACTGGCAGTTATGTCCTTCAGGACTCGGCCAGCTCGGTCAGTAGTGGTGCTACAGAGCCACTCTTGGTGATGAACATTGAAGTCCCCCACCCAGAGTACATTCTGTGCCCTTGCTACACTCAGTGCTTATTCCAAGTGGTGTTCAACATGGAGGAGTACTGATTCATCAGCTGAGGGAGGGTGGTAGGTGGTAATCAGCAGGAGGTTTCCTTGCCCATGCTTGACCTGAAGCCATGAGACTTCATGGGGTCCGGAGTCAATGTTGAGGACTCCCAGGCAGTTTCATTTTTGCTAATAATCTCTTGTGCAAAATCTTATGATGTACCTTCTGGAAATTCTTGATCCATAGACACTCCCTTACTTCTGTCACACCTTGTTGTCACGCTAAAGGCTGCCTACTTTAAGCCTACTTCTACTTGCCTCTGGCTGTTTTTTCTGATATGGCCCACTGGCAGCTTAGTCCTCATATGTGTCTCTCCCAGGTCCATTCATAAGAAGTCGTAGCCCTGCTCAGTAACTCGGAACACTGCAATGTGCTTTTGAGACAAATACCAATAATAATTGAAATAAAAACAGAAAATGCTGGAGAGAGTCAGCAGGTCAGGCAGCATCTGTAGAGAGAGAAACAGAGTTAACGTTTCAGGGCGATGACCTTTCGTCAGAACCGGAAAAAGCTGGAGATGGAACAGGTTTTTAAGCAAGTGTAGTGGCGGGGAAAGTGGGGAGGGGAGGAAAGAACCAAAGGGAAGGTCTGTGATAGGATGGAAGGCAGGAGAGATTAAGAGACATTAAGAGAGATTAAGAGATGGTGCAAGGGAAAAGGCCAATAATAATTGTATTGCTGCTTCTTTTCACTACCTTCTTCTTCCTTTTATATGCTTGATTCTGCCCTGGGAGTGTTTGATGGGACAGTGTAGAGGGAGCTTTACTCTGTATCTAACCCGTGCTGTACCTGCCCTGGGAGTGTTTGATGGACAAAATTGAGAGGTCGCACAACACCAGGTTATAGTCCAACAGTTTTATTTGAAATCACAAGCTTTCGGAGCTATCACTCCTTCCTCAGGTGAAGTAAATTGGATACAGAATCGCCAGAGCATATATAGATGGAAAAAAAAGCATGTGTACTTTACAATTGCAGACCAATAAATTAAATCATCCTGACTATCTGCCGAGGTGTGATAAAGTTAATTAAGTCAGCCAGGAAGGTACCACATCAAAAGACATAGCAAGATACAACTGAGACAATGAGGTGTAGTCGCAGGGGTTCCAACGTGTCAAAAGCTGCCGTCTGTATGTAAAACGAAAAGCTTTAAAAAAAAATTTACTTTTTTACTGGGAAAATTTTTACTTTTTTACTGGGAATCACATCTGTGAACAAGCTAACGACGACTCGAGTCCGGATCACGTCATGTATCGTGACATAAACCCAAGATCCCGATTGAGACCGTCTTCATGAGTTCGGAACTTGGCTATCAGTTTGATGGGACAGTGTAGAGGGAGCTTTACTCTGTATCTAACCCCATGCTGTACCTGCCCTGGGAGTGTTTGATGGGACAGTGTAGAGGGAGCTTTACTCTGTATCTAACCCCTGCTGTACCTGCCCTGGGAGTGTTTGATGGGACAGTGTAGAGGGAGCTTTACTCTGTATCTAACCTGTGCTGTACCTGCCCTGGGAGTGTTTGATGGGACAGTGTAGAGGGAGCTTTACTCTGTATCTAACCTGTGCTGTACCTGCCCTGGGAGTGTTTGATGGGACAGTGTAGAGGGAGCTTTACTCTGTATCTAACCCGAGCTGTACCTGCCCTGGGGGTGTTTGATGGGACAGTGTAGAGGGAGCTTTACTCTGTATCTAGCCCGTGCTGTACCTGCCCTGGGGGTGTTTGATGGGACAGTGTAGAGGGAGCTTTACTCTGTATCTAGCCCGTGCTGTACCTGCCCTGGGAGTGTTTGATGGGACAGTGTAGAGGAAGCTTTACACTGTATCTAACCTGTGCTGTAGCTGCCCTGGGAGTGTTTGATGGGACAGTGTAGAGGGAGCTTTACTCTGTATCTAACCCGTGCTGTACCTGCCCTGGGAGTGTTTGATGGGACAGTGTAG
Organism: Squalus acanthias; assembly: GCA_030390025.1. Classification (NCBI taxonomy): domain Eukaryota; kingdom Metazoa; phylum Chordata; class Chondrichthyes; order Squaliformes; family Squalidae; genus Squalus; species Squalus acanthias. The sequence goes on from CM059425.1 coordinate 262,208,968, forward strand.
AGGGAGCTTTACTCTGTATCTAACCCCGTGCTGTACCTGCCCTGGGAGTGTTTGATGGGACAGTGTAGAGGGAGCTTTACTCTGTATCTAACCTGTGCTGTACCTGCCCTGTGAGTGTTTGATGGGACAGTGTAGAGGGAGCTTTACTCTGTATCTAACCTGTGCTGTACCTGCCCTGGGAGTGTTTGATGGGACAGTGTAGAGGGAGCTTTACTCTGTATCTAACCCGAGCTGTACCTGCCCTGGGGGTGTTTGATGGGACAGTGTAGAGGGAGCTTTACTCTGTATCTAGCCCGTGCTGTACCTGCCCTGGGGGTGTTTGATGGGACAGTGTAGAGGGAGCTTTACTCTGTATCTAGCCCGTGCTGTACCTGCCCTGGGAGTGTTTGATGGGACAGTGTAGAGGGAGCTTTACACTGTATCTAACCCGTGCTGTAGCTGCCCTGGGAGTGTTTGATGGGACAGTGTAGAGGGAGCTTTACTCTGTATCTAACCCGTGCTGTACCTTCCCTGGGAGTGTTTGATGGGACAGTGTAGAGGGAGCTTTACTCTGTATCTAACCCGCGCTGTACCTGCCCTGGAAGTGTTTGATGGGCCAGTGTAGTGGGAGCTTTACTCTGTATCTAACCCATGCTGTACCTGCCCTGGGAGTGTTTGATGGGACAATGTAGAGGTAGCTTTACACTGTATCTAATCTCTGCTATACCTGCCCTGGGAGTGTTTGATGGGACAGTGTAGAGGGAGCTTTACTCTGTATCTAACCCATGCTGTGCCTGCCCTGGGAGCATTTGATGGGACTATGGTTGGCGGCCGTGGGGGGAAGATTTCCAGAGGAGATGAGGTCAGTGACAGTCTTGGAAACGGTGGCTTGATGTTCGGTCGTGGAATCATGGTCCAGGCAGAGATAGGAGGAGGTGTCGGAGAGTTGGCGTTCAGCTTCCGCTAGGTAGAGGTCGGTTCGCCAAACAACAACAGCACCACCCTTGTCAGCAGGTTTAATGACAATGTCGGGGTTGGATCTGAGAGAATGGAGTGCTGCAAGTTCAGAGGAAGGTAGGTTGGAGTGAGTGAGGGGAGCAGAGAAATGGAGACGGCCGATGTCACGCCGGCAGTTTGCAATGAAAAGATCTAGAGAGGGTAAGAGGCCAGAGGGAGGGGTCCAGGTAGAACGAGAATTCTGAAAGCGGGAGAAAGGGTCAGCCATGCGGGGGGAGGACCCCTGGCCAAAGAAGTGGGCACGGAGACGAAGGCGGCGGAAAAAGAGCTCAGCATTGTGCCGAGCTCGAAATTCATTGAGGTGGGAGCGTAAGGGGATGAAGCTCAGGCCTTTGCTAAGGACTGATCGTTCGGGGTCAGAGAGGGGAAGGTCAGAGGGGATGGTGAAAACGTGGCAGGGGGTGAGATTGGGAGAAGGGATGGGGTCAGAGGAAAGTGAAGGGGAAGAAGGTTTCGGAGGGGCCTTGATGTCCAAGAGTTGTTGAAGACAGTCACAATCTGTTCATTGAACCCCGGCGTTCCTTCCGAGTGACTGTGGTGCGGTCTCTTTATTCTCTTGCTGTGTTCTGTTGACTGAAGCTTCTCATCCTCTGGTTTCGCACTGCTTTCACTGTTCAATAGCTGTTGTTTTATACCTTTTTTTCCCCTTTCAAAATACATAGCAATTTGCAGCTGCTTGGGCTGTCTCACCATTCTGACCTTCACAAGTACGGTCTATGATTTCCTCCCTTTTTCTGCTGTGATCTTTTCTCTGAGAACTTTTGCATAGTCAGACTTCCCATGAATTAGGACAGAGGTCTTTTGCCTTTCACACAGCCCGTTATCGAGCCTGGTCTGAAACTTCACCCCGAAGGGATATTAGGTTTTACCATCATGCTTTACTTCTTAGCCATTCGCCATTGTATACAGGCTTTTTTAGGTTTTTAACATACAATTAACATATTATAGTTATTTAATAATGGTTATAGAATCTTAACAATGTTTACTAAATCCTACAGGTACTCTCTATCCTACAGATCCCTACCTCGAGGGCGAGGCATTTTGCCGACCCCTCAAAACTAAAATCTTACATATGGGTTTGTCCTCCCCCGTTTATGTAACTCTAAGATATTCTGGGCTGTGATCATATTTAAATGCGATCAGGTTTTGTACATTAGGTGTTTCAGGTAGCTGGTGTAGAATAGTCAGCACATCAGTACTACAACTTGGGATATGACCAGTACATGGGAAATTATCCTAATCCAAGGAGGAATTTCCATGTTTGTCCCGATGTCCCACCAGTGTGTTTGATCTTCAATACCTGGAATTTCCTTGGCTATGGCTTTATTCCCTTGCACCAGTGTATAGTAATGGCGTTGGGAGGTGCTCACTTGATTTATTAATTCGGTTAAGGCTTCAGGTAGCTCAGGGATATTTTATCCGAATTTAGTGACATAATCTTCTAGATTTATATTTAAATCATCTTCTACTTGTAATACCTGCTGGGCATCTGAGGTTACTGCAAGGAGAATCCTTCCTCCTATTACCGTAGACTTTGTAGGTGTGATACAGTAGATCCCTGGGGTTATTGAACATTCAAGTGCTCCGTGATTATGAGTTTTCTAAAGTGGTAAAACAATACCTCCCTTCTCGTACATAGGCTGTTCTAATTCTTACATCTGATGGGCCTGTCACTTCCATTGTACAGTTTAACCTTTCTTCATTCCAACCATACCCACAGGTGTCCTTTGAATGATCGTACAAACTGTCTGGGCAAACAAGGGCATCCTCATTTGTACTACATCCTTGTAGGTTTGGTTCAATCCATGTTAGTTTTTCTAACTGTACTAACCATTGTGGTGCCGTGAGAAATCGGTTAATAGTATTTTCTTTTACTACTCCTATATTCTCTATTCTAATAAGGGGTTGGGCCTGGTTCGATTCATTAGACTAGGAATTTGTAGCATTAGTCCCATCAACCTTTGACTCCCTACCTCGTGGCATTTGTGTTTGACGGGGTGGATCCTAATCAAACTCCTGATCTTACACTGTTCTGCATCATCGTAATAGCTGGATAGCCCTAATAAGTGTTTATTAGTGACCCAGGTGGGGAGACGTCCCTTATTGATGGTCTGAAGGTTTTCCCTGGTTTGCTCAATCAGCCAATTCCCGTACATAACGCATACGTCATTATGGGCTGCTTGATCAGAGGCATTTCCGTTTTCTCTAATCAGATCATTAATTCTTTTGGCATGATCCTCTATCTGGTGTATGATGTCCCGCAGGTGTATGGTCATTACCTGATCCTCCCTTAGCTCCTCGCTTTCTATGCTGTTTTCTTTACTGAGTATCTCCTTCAATCTGCGGAGTCTATCGAGTTAACTACTGAGGTTACTGTGTTGAAACCCGTGAGCCCATCATTTATTAATCCTCTTTTCTTTCTACTCTTTCCCTGACTTTCTTCTTGAGTGGTACTAAGCTCGTGGCGGAAGGCCCCTTCTGTTTTTTCTATGCTTGTTGACAAAGTCGCCTTTTCCCAGTATTGGCTATAAACCTGCAGCAGCATTCTTTGAGTTAATTGTGCTGTTTTGTTAGGGCACCACTTTGGTAGTATTAGACCTGTTAAATTGAGGATAACAGGGGCCACTTCTGGTATTACTTGATGATACACTGCTTTATAGGTCGGGATAATGACAAGACCATTCCCAGGACCCGGTTTTAAGTGGGGACATTGTTTCTCGAGTCCTTCCTGGGGTTCTAAATGGTTTGTTTTCTCACAGGGTGTGAGCCCAACGCTGTAGAAACACCCATCCTCCCTTACACATCCGCTTATCGCATTTTTGAATTCTACTATGCTGCTATCTTTATTCTCGGGGTCCTTATAATTTCCCCAACGTTTAAAGGTTGTCATAAAGGGTTCATTCCCTGCTGAGGTAATCTTTATATTAACTTCGGGGATAGGAGGCCAATCATCACTCTGATTTTTAAGGTCTGAGACTATATTTGACCCAATACAAGAATACTGGCCGGTGTGTTTCTTCCACCACTGAGGCCAACATCATTGTACGTATTCCTTGCTCTCTGAAGCTACTGGGCCCTGGTTTGATTCTTGTACCTGTTCCCCAGATTCCATTATTTTTCTTCAGGAATTTCCACACATTTGGGCCTTTGCTGTCCCTTGTCCCGCACCTGATACACACACCATGGCCCAGAAATTTGACTCGGAGGCTTGCCGCGGGGGTAAGGATCGCGCGCGATATCACACACCGCGTCTGCCGTCCTTGTTTGCCCCCGCAGGAACTTCGGGTCCTGGGCCTCTCCCTAGTGCCGGCGCGCAGTGTGTGCGTGTCCCAGGGGCGCAGTTAGTGCGATGCGACCTCTGGGATCACGTGGGCCATGGAGAGCCAATGGCAGCAGACCATCTTTCACTCATAGATTTGACAGGAGACCTGTCAAATCTGTGAATTGAAAGAGGCCCCAAAAGAACAGCTAAACCTCAAATAATTTTTTTTTAAAAACCATCACATTAATAAAATAACTATAGTTAAATAAATTAACCACTTTAAACAAAAATTTAAATTTTTGAAAAAAATTAAAAAAATTTTTAAAGTTATAAAAATAAACTTACCTTTCTTTAAAGTCTCTAAAAAAGATAAACCTGTTGAAAAAAATTAAAAATTATACTTAATTAACTACTTACCTTGTTCAAAAGGGGTCTTACGCCTCCTTTTTACTTGTGTAGAATCTTCCATACTTACCCTCGCGTTGAAACCTGAAAAAAAATCTAAGTGTGCTGCGTGCGCGCAGCCTCTAGTGCGCACGCGGTTCACCTAGGAACCGCCCCCTTCGCCATACCAGAAGTGCCGGTTTCCCGCGCATGCGCAGTGCATGCAGGAAACCGGCACTTCAGCAATGAATACGGGTGAGTACGCACTGAGTACTCACCCGCTCTCGGCCGAATTTTTGGGCCCATATCCTTCTTTTATTTCCCAACTATACACCTTTTCTTGTAATGTACCACAACCCGTCACGTATGTTGTTGTTATGTTATCTTTTGTACTGTTTCTGATCCAAACTGGAACATCCCCCCCATATGTCTCAGATGAACCATTGTGGTTCTTTGATTGTTTATGTCTGCCAATAATTTGAGGTTCCGTTCCATAGGTGGGGAGTGGAGCGCATTCGCCTCCTTGATCCAGTGTGCAGATGTTGATGGTAAAGTCAAAAGTTTTTGTTACCTCCGTAGAGCTCGCTGCACATCCAATCATCGATATCAGTATACAGAGACACATCTTTAACCTCTGTAGAGCTCGCTGCACATCCAATTATCGATATCAGTATACAGAGACACATCTTTAACCTCTGTAGAGCTCGCTGCACATCCAATTATCGATATCAGTATACAGAGACACATCTTTAACCTGTGGGTAGACCAAAATATAACATTTTAATTCTTAACAGTTTTCATCTGATTGATATGGAACCATTTCAGTTTAGGTTCTCCCTTCGGACCATATGGAACATTCAGTAGCTACACAGCTGGATTTAATTTATCTACTGTGGTATGAGGGCCTGTCCATTTTATCTCGAAAGAGTTTTCTTTTGCCAGCTGAGCCTTTTTTGGATTTATTTTCAGCCCTGCCTTCTGTACTAACCCTATCAACTCATCCAGAAGTTCGAGGTGTTCCTCCATTGTTTCGGTAGCCAGCAGCAGGTCATCAACATACTGTAGAAGGGCTGATGGTTTAGAAAAGTCTTTAACTGCTCGTGCCATACATTGATGAAAGATCGATGGCGAGTTATGAAACCCTTGCAGTAAACACGTAAGCGTGTAGCCCTGTCCCTCAAACGTGAAAGCAAATTTGTACTGGTCCTCCTGAGCAACTGGAATACTCCAAAAACCATTCGCTATGTCTAGGGTAGAGAAAATTGAGAGGTCGCACAACACCAGGTTATAGTCCAACAGTTTTATTTGAAATCACAAGCTTTCGGAGCTATCGATTGCTCCTTCCTCAGGTGAAGTAAATTAGATACAGAATCGCCAAAGCATATATAGATAGAGAACAAAGCATGTGTACTTTACAATTGCAGACCAATAAATTAAATCATCCTGACTATCTGCCGAGGTGTGATAAAGTTAATCAGGTCAGCCAGGAAGGTACCACATCAAAGACATAGCAAGATACAACTGAGACAATGAGGTGTAGTCGCAGGGGTTCTAACGTGTCAAAAGCTGCCGTCTGTATGTAAATGTAGGGTAGAGAAGACAGTAGCCTTGGGGGGTACGGATGTCAGTAGCGAAGGGGCTTGACTAACAGTCGGACTCTGATGTGGGGAAGCTTTGTTTAGGGCTCGGTAATCAATAGTAAGCCTCCAGGACTCATCTGGCTTCCTAACCAGCCATGCAGGGGAATTGGTGGTAAACGAACCTTGGCACAGTACTCCCTGTTCTCCTAATGAGGCAATGACTGTTCGCAAATACGGAATACTTTCCTGGGGAATCGGGTATTGTTTACATGCGCGATGGGGTGGAACATTAATTCACGTTTCCCCTTCCATTCTCCCGCAGTCGTGTTTAGATTGAGCAAAGGCTGCTGCGTGTTTAGTCACTAAGGAGTTAACAGCAGGCAGGCAGGGAATGTGTCAGCAGCGCTATCTGCTCAGGCTCCTTTATAGCAAACACCTGAGTGGGCATCTGAAATTTGCATGACATCTCCCGGTTTAGACTCAACCCACAAACAGTTCTGATTGTAATCTATAAAGGCTGTCATTCCCCGTAGGGTGTCATTCCCAAGTATTCCCATTTCGTTGATCATACACATATCTAACGGATCAGTGATTTTTATGGGGAATGTACTGAGGACAATACTAACTTCCTTTCCCGGGTCTGCTGGTGCCGGTGACTCCTGTTATTGTACTTGTGCCTATTTCAAGCTGGCGTTCCAGGGTCTGGGGAATGCAGGATTGTAACGGATGAACCGGTGTCTATTAGCATCATCTGCTGTCGGCCCCCAGGCAGCAAAGCTGAGACCACCAGTCAACCATGGCCGTCTCGTCTGAACCCCACTTCAGACCAGGCCGGTGGGGCTGGATCCCGTCATTGTGGGCCGTTGGGTTGTTGGGGCAATGGTGGGGGCGGGGATGACGAGCTCATAGTTGGAGCCACGGGACTCCCCGACATCTGGGTCGATGCAAGAGTTTGCACAATACATGACATTCTCTCCATCCATGAGTCTAGGGCGTCCAGCCTGCTCTCCACTGGTTTGGGTGAACGGGACGGACCATATAACGGGGAATTATTATTATTTCTCCCACCTCCAGAGCCTGTCTGCCTAGGACCTCGGCAATCCTTTGCAAAGTGTCCCACCTTTCCACAGTTATAACAGATCAAGGGTTGCTTACGGGGTGGTGAGGCTGGGGAGGCCTGGGGTCCTTCACCTACATGCACTGGCGTCTCTGCTGTTGGTACCTGGACCTGAGTTTTAGCGTAGGCCCGTGCAGCGTCAGTGTCTCTTAAAAGGTCTGTCCATTGCGAGTTGTGGCTGACAGTGTGTCCTAAGGCTGCTCGCAGTGAGGCCTGAATATTCTTTAGGTATATTTTCTTAAATGCTGCCTCATTCTTCCCGTTTAATGCATCATTATTGGGGCGTGCCTGCGTCATCTCATAAACAGTGTACAACCGATCCCCGAGTGCAGCAGGGGTCTCATGAGGCCCTTGTTGAGACTGGTTTAATTTCTGAGCAGATCAATAGTGTCCAAGCCCGGAGCTGTCTGTATATATGTGATTAAGTTATTCAGGGTGTTCCCCACATTAAAAGCCACGAATGGGAGACTGGCTTGTCGGTCCGGGGTCAGGGCAGACAGTATAACATTTTTCATGTCACTGTCCTCAAGATTAGGATGGTAATTCCGGAACCCCACTATACGTGGTCTTCGCTCTATGGGGCATGTTCGTGGGTTAACTGGTCCGAATTGCTGGACACATGCCTGTAGTTCTGCATAGTTCAGGGGCTGGGATCGTTCATAAGTACCCGCCCATAGCATTCCCGGGTGAGCTGCCTCTGGTTGTGCTCCTGCTTGTGCCTGGTCACCTTCAGCAGCCTGTGGCGCGTTAGGAGTTACCTGGGTACGAGTCAGAACATTAACTGGGGCTTTAAAGGGTGCAGGCTCGTCCACTGAGGTTTTTAATGATATTGTTAGCAGCATAGGCTGGGGGCCTCTCAGCCAGGTCGATGGTGGTATACGAGACGGGGGCCTTTTGGGAAGGGTGTAGTAAGGGAGGATATAGTTCTCCGCTGATCTCCTCGCATTGTTTATCATAACTCGCAGGGGGGGGGGGTCTACTCCCGTGACTGCCGCTATTACAGCCCGTTGTTTACCCAGCTGGTTTTCCAACTGTTGTATAGTAATATGACACTGCCTGTGGTCTGACTCCCTCTGGGGCTGCTGAAGAGCCTCTCAGGGCTCCTCATGAATTATTTAATTATCTGGTAAGACGGCCGTTGTCTTTTGTTGAGGAGGCTACCTGACACCTAGCGTCTTCGAGGTTCTGCATCGCAGCCCCGGCGTGAACTGCATGAATAACTCTGTTGCTGTATTATTGCTGCCGAAGCACCGACCAGGCCCTGAAGAACCTCAACTTGGTTCTCAGGAGCTTCAATCTTACTTTTTAATTTATCCTGATTATCTTCCGTCTCTAGGAGGGTCTCTCTGTCTGATTATCCTGATTATCTTCCGTCTCTAGGAGGGTCTCTCTGTCTGATTATCCTGATTATCTTCCGTCTCTAGGAGGGTCTCTCTGTCTGATTATCCTGATTATCTTCCGTCTCTAGGAGGGTCTCTCTGTCTTGCGCTACACAATACACTGCCGCATAAGCCAATAGCTGCGCTGCCCTACCTGGCTTCCATTGAATCCAGGCTGACACTCCCAGTGCAGTGCTGAGGGAGTGCTGCACTGTCGGAGGTGCCGTCTTTCAGATGAGACGTTAAACCGAGGCCCCGTCTGCTCTCTCAGGTTGGTGTAAAAGATCCCATGGCACTATTTCGAAGAAGAGCAGGGGAGTTATCCTCGGTGTCCTGGGGCCAATATTTATCCCTCAATCAACAGCACTAAAAACAGATTATCTGGTCATTACCACATTGCTGTTTGTGGGAGCTTGCTGAGTGCCAATTGACTGCTGCATTTCCTGCATTACAACAGCGACTGCACTTCAGAAAGTACTTCATCGGCTGCAAAGTGCTTTGGGCTGTCCAGTGGTCATGAAAGGCGCTGTGGAAATGCGAAGCTTTCTTTCTTTCTGTCACGATCAGCAGTGGCCTGGGGCCAGGCTGGTGAGAGGACCAGGAGCTCGGTTTATTCACCTGCATCTGCTGAATTGGTTATGCCTGCAGGGCAGTATTTGCACTCCAGAGATTATAGCTCTCAATGTCACTGTTCAAACATGCCACATATTAGCTGAGGATTAGTACCGGAGGTAGAAAGGAGAGGTTAGAAGGGAGGCCTTCCACAAAAGGGCTTGTTTGAATATGAATACATGAACCCTTTTAAAGACCATTCAATTAGAGCATTTACAAGAGACTTAGTTAAACACTTGAAAATGAAAACTGTTATAGGATATAATGAAAGAAGATATGGGCTGTGGGGAGAGAGCGGGGCAGTGGGATTAGTTTGGGATTTATACAGGGCTATGGGGAAAGAGCGGGGCAGTGGGATTAGTTTGGGATAGTTGCAGGGCTATGGGAGAGAGTGGGGCAGTGGGATTAGTTTGGGATTAATACAGGGTTTTGGGGAGAGAGCGGGGCAGTGGGATTAGTTTGGGATTGATACAGGGCTTTGGGGAGAGAGCGGGGCAGTGGGATTAGTTTGGGATTGATACAGGGCTTTGGGGAGAGAGCGGGGCAGTGGGATTAGTTTGGGATTGATACAGGCCTATGAGAGAGCGGGGCTGTGGGATTAGTTTGGGATTAATACAGGGTTTTGGGGAGAGAGCGGGGCAGTGGGATTAGTTTGGGATTGATACAGGGCTTTGGAGAGAGAGCGGGGCAGTGGGATTAGATTGGGATTGATACAGGGCTATGGGGAGAGAGCAGGACAGTGGGATTAGTTTGGGATTGATAAAGGACTATGGGAAGAGAGCGGGGCAGTGGGATTAGTTTGGGATTGATGCAGGGCTATGGGTTAGAGAGCGGGGCAGTGGGATTAGTTTGGGATTGATACAGGGCTATGGGGAGAAAATGGGGCAGTGGGATTAGTTTGGGATTGATGCAGGGCTATGGGGAGAGAAGGGACAGTGGGATTAGTTTGGGATTGATACAGGGCTATGGGGAGAAAGTGGGGCAGTGGGATTAGTTTGGGATTGACGCAGGGCTATGGGGCGAGTGCGTGGCAGTGGGATTAGTTTGGGATTGATACTGGGCTATGGGGAGAGAGCGGGGCAATGGGATACGTTTGAGGTTGATACAGGGCCATGGGGAGAGAGCAGGGCAGAGGGATTAGTTTGGAGATTGATACAGGGCTATGGGGAGAAAGTGGGGCAGAGGGATTAGTTTGGGATTGACGCAGGGCTATGGGGAAACAGCGGGACAGTGGGATTAGTTTGGGATTGATACAGGGCTATGGGGAAACAGCGGGGCAGTGGGATTAGATTGGGATCGATACAGGGCTATGGGGAGAGAGCGGGGCAGTGGGATTAGTTTGGGATTGATAAAGGGCTATGGGAAGAGAGCGGGGCAGTGGGATTAGATTGGGATCGATACAGGGCTATGGGGAGAGAGCGGGGCAGTGGGATTAGTTTGGGATTGATAAAGGGCTATGGGAAGAGAGCGGGGCAGTGGGATTAGTTACAATGAGATTTTTTTTTTTTTTTTTTTTTTTTTTTTTTGATTTCCAGCTCTTCCCAGTTCTGATGAAAGGTCATCGACCTGAAACGTCAACTCTCTTTCTCTCTCCACGGATGCTGCCTGGCCTGCTGAGTTTTTCCAGCGTTTTCTGTTGTTATTTGGGATTGATACTGGGCTATGGGGAGCAAGCGGGGCAGTGGGTTTAGTTTGGGATTGATACAGGGCTATGTAGAGAGCGGGGCAGTGGGATTAGTTTGGGATTGATACAGGGCTATGGGGAGAGAGCAGGGCAGAGGGATTAGTTTAGGATTGATACAGGGCTTTGGGAGAGAGCGGGGCAGTGGGATTAGTTTGGGATTGATACAGGGCTATGGGAGAGAGCGGGGCAGTGGGATTAGTTTGGGATTGATACAGGGCTATGGGAGAGAGCGGGGCAGTGGGATTAGTTTGGGATTGATACAGGGCTTTGGGAGAGAGCGGGGCAGTGGGATTAGTTTGGGATTGATACAGGGCTATGGGAGAGAGCGGGGCAGTGGGATTAGTTTGCGATTGATACAGGGCTATGGGGAGAGAGCAGGGCAGAGGGATTAGTTTGGGATTGATACAGGGCTATGGGAGAGAGCGGGGCAGTGGGATTAGTTTGGGATTGATACAGGGCTATGGGAGAGAGCGGGGCAGTGGGATTAGTTTGGGATTGATACAGTAAAGACCCAGCACAGATTCAATGGGCCGAATGGCCTTCTTCAATGCTGCAAAAATCCACGATTCTAACTTGTGATTATAAGGCACCTAATCTCACTTCTCAGAACTGTCTCAGATAAAACGAATTGTCACTGGGTCAAAATCCTGGAACTCACCATTTAACAGCACTGTGGGAGCACCTTCACCACACGGACTGCAGCGGTTCAAGAAGACGGCTCACCACCACCTTCTCAAAGGCAATTAGCGATGGGCAATAAATGCTGGCCTTGTCAGCAACACCCACACCCTAGGAACAAATATATTTTTGACAATTAATTACTTTGAAGTGCATTGTATAAGCAAACAAGCACAAGAAACAACTTGCGTTTATACAGCACCTTTCACACCCTCAGGATGTCTTAAAGCGCTTCCAGCCAATGAAATACTTAGAAGTGTAGTCACTGTAGTAATATAGGAAACACAGCAGCCAATTTCCACACAGCAAGCTCCCACAAACAGCAATGTGATAATGACCAGATCATCTGGTTTTAGTGATGTTGGTTGAGGTGTAATCCCCAGCTCTTCATCAAATAGTGCCGTGGGATCCTTTACATCCACCTTGGCTTCAAGTCTCATCCGAAAGGAAGCACCTCCGAAAGTGCAGCACTCACTCAGTACTGCCCCTCCGACAGTGCAGCACTCCCTCAGTACTGCCCCTCCGACAGTGCACACTCCCTCAGTACTGCCCCTCTGACAGTGCAGCGCTCCCTCAGTACTGCCCCTCCGACAGTGCGGCGGTCCCTCAGTACTGCCCCTCCAACAGTGCGGCGGTCCCTCAGTACTGCCCCTCCAACAGTGAAGCGGTCCCTCAGTACTGCCCCTCCTACAGTGCGGCGCTCCCTCAGTACTGCCCCTCCGACAGTGCGGCGGTCCCTCAGTACTGCCCCTCCGACAGTGCGGCGCTCCCTCAGTACTGCCCCTCCGACAGTGCGGCGTTCCCTCAGTACTGCCCCTCCGACAGTGCAGCGGTCCCTCAGTACCGCCCCTCCGACAGTGCAGCGCTCCCTCAGTACTGCCCCTCCGACAGTGCGGCGCTCCCTCAGTACTGCCCCTCCGACAGTGCAGCACTCCCTCAGTACTGCCCCTCCGACAGTGCGGCGCTCCCTCAGTGCTGCCCCTCCGACAGTTGGGCACTCCCTCAGTACTGCCCCTCCGACAGTTGGGCACTCCCTCAGTACTGACCCTCCGACAGTGCTGCGCTCCCTAAGTACTGCCTCTCCAACAGTGCAGCGCTCCCTCAGTACTGACCCTCCGACAGTGCAGCGCTCACTCAGTACTGCCCCTCCGACAGTGCGGCGCTCCCTCAGTACTGCCCCTCCGACAGTGCAGCGCTCACTCAGTACAGCCCCTCCGACAGTGCGGCGCTCCCTCAGTACTGGCCCTCCGACAGAGCGGCGCTCCCTCAGTACTCAACCTCCGACAGTGCAGCGCTCACTCAGTACTGTCCCTCCGACAGTGCAGCGCTCACTCAGTACTGTCCCTCTGACAGTGCAGCGCTCTCTCAGTACTGCCCCTCCGACAGTGCGGCGCTCCCTCAGTACTGCCCCTCCGACAGTGCAGCGCTCCCTCAGTACTGCCCCTCCGACAGTGCAGCGCTCCCTCAGTACTGCCCCTTCGACAGTGCAGCGCTCCCTCAGTACTGCCCCTCCGACAGTGCAGCGCTCCCTCAGTACTGCCCCTTCGACAGTGCAGCGCTCCCTCAATACTGCCCCTCCGACAGTGCGGCGCTCCCTCAGTACTGCCCCTCCGACAGTGCAGCGCTCTCTCAGTACTGCCCCTCCGACAGTGCAGCGCTCTCTCAGTACTGCCCCTTCGACAGTGCGGCGCTCCCTCAGTACTGCCCCTCCGACAGTGCAGCGCTCCCTCTGTACTGCCCCTTCGACAGTGCAGCGCTCCCTCAGTACTGCCCCTCTGACAGTGCAGCGCTCTCTCAGTACTGCCCCTTCGACAGTGCAGCGCTCCCTCAGTACTGCCCCTCCGACAGTGCGGCGCTCCCTCAGTACTGCCCCTCTGACAGTGCAGCGCTCCCTCAGTACTGCCCCTCTGACAGTGCAGCGCTCTCTCAGTACTGCCCCTTCGACAGTGCAGCGCTCCCTCAGTACTGCCCCTCCGACAGTGCGGCGCTCCCTCAGTACTGCCCCTCTGACAGTGCAGCGCTCTCTCAGTACTGCCCCTTCGACAGTGCAGCGCTCCCTCAGTACTGTCCCTCTGACAGTGCAGCGCTCACTTAGTACTGTCCCTCTAACAGTGCAGCGCTCTCTCAGTACTGCCCCTCCGACAGTGCGGCGCTCCCTCAGTACTGCCCCTCCGACAGTGCAGCGTTCCCTCAGTACTGCCCCTCCGACAGTGCAGCGCTCCCTCAGTACTGCCCCTCCGACAGTGCGGCGCTCCCTCAGTACTGCCCCTCCGACAGTGCAGCGCTCCCTCAGTACTGCCCCTCCGACAGTGCAGCGCTCCCTCAGTACTGCCCCTCCGACAGTGCAGCGCTCACTCAGTACTGCCCCTCTGACAGTGCAGCACTCCCTCAGTACTGCACTGCGAGCGTCAGCCTGGATTTTTGTGCTCAAGTTTCTGGAGTGAGTCTTGAACCCACGACCTTCTGACTCAGAGGCGAGAGAGCTACCAAAAGTAGCCACGGCTGACACCAAGCGAAGTCGGCTTAGCGTCGGATGGCTTTGGTTGCCGTGGGGATCTCCTTCTAAGATTCCATTGTCCACTATTCTAAGGGAGGAGTGTCCAGCAAACTTGTGAAGCATTTGCAAGCGAGGAGGGAAATGATCGCTGCCTGTGTGGGGGTGGGAGATGGGTGGGGTGAAGGGGTGAAAGGGCATGGCGAATATAAAGCTTCATCCACCCCACCCCCCTCCCACCCCCGGCCCACCTCATGTACAGGGACTGTAGGCCCTCAGTGCTATGAATTCGGAAGACCGAAGCCATTGTTTTCAGTCCCCGCCACAAACTCCGTTCCCGAGCCACTGACTCCATCCCTCTCCCTAACATCTGTCTGAGGCTGAACCACACTGTTTGCAACCTTGGTGTCATATTTGACCCTGAAATGAGTTTCCAACCACATATCTGCAGCATAACTAAGACCGCCTACTTCCACCTCCATAACATCGCCCGTCTCCGCCCTTGCCTCAGCTCATCAACTGCTGAAACCCTCATCCATGACTTTGTTACCTCTAGACTTGACTATTCCAACTCACTCCAGGCTGACCTCCCACATTCTACCCTACGTAAGCTTGAGGTCATCCAAACTCTGCTGCCCCGTGTCCTAACACGCACCAAGTCCCGTTCACCCATCACCCCTGTGCTCGCTGACCTACACTGGCTCCCGGTTAAGCAGCGCCTCGATTTTAAAATTCTCATCCTTGTTTTCAAATTCCTCCATGTTCCTCGCCCCTCCCTATCTCTGTAATCTCCTCCAGCCCCACAACCCCCGAAATATCTGCGCTCCTCTAATTCTGGCCTCTTGAGCATCCCTGATTTTAATCGCTCCCCCATTGGTGGCCGTGCCTTCAGCTGCCTGGGTCCTAAGCTCTGGAATTCACTCCTTAAACCTCTCCGCCTCTCTCTCCTCCTTTAAGATGCTCCTTAAAACCTACCTCTTTGACCAAGCTTTTGGTCATCTGCCCTAATTTATCCTCATGTTGTTCGGTGTCACATTTTGTTTGATAGCGCTCCTGTGCAGCGCCGCGGGACTTTTTACGACATTTAAGGTGCTATATAAATACAAGTTATTGTTGTTGTTGAATGTAAGCCTCACTGTGACAACTTCTGAGCAAACCCAGCCACAGCTACATTGGGACCTTGCCAGCTCGCACACGGGGCTTTCCACAATTCCTGTACAAGATTAGGCCTGCCCTAATGGGTTTTTCCAGGTGTTGTGCTGTTACATAAACTGCTGTTGTTAAATACTCAACAAAGTTCATGGTCATGCGGAACTCTCGAAGGTTTAGCCATTATCAGATCCAATCACTGGGCCAATCCTTGGCATTTTCCCAACTCAAGCAAGATGTCTCTCTACATACGGCCGGAGGGGGGTGGGGGGGAGCGAGGGTCAAAGTTCAATCAGCTACGGGAAGCCATTAGTGGCGGAGTCACAAAGTAGCATGCGGCTGGCATTTAAAGGGACAATTAAAGGGAACTGACAGTCCCCACGCGGATTTAAAAAAAGTCTTGCTGCCTTGGGAAAGGGCTGAATGGCATTTCATTCTTGGCCTTTACCAAGGGTGAAGGAGGAGAGGGGTTAGGAGCGGCGGGTATCACGAAGGGAAAAGGAGAACCAAAGCTTAGGCAACTGAGTAAGGAGCCCAGTGTTTGGTGGCAGCATGCAACATGGTAACTTTAAGAACAGGAGGAGGCCATTCAGCCCCTCAAGCCCGTTCCGTCATTCCATTAAATCATGCCTGATCTCAACTTCATTTTCTCACCTTTGCTCCATATCCCGTGATACCCTGACCCAATAAAAATCTATCGATCTCAGTCTTGAAAGCTCCAATTGACCCCCAGAGTTCCAGATTTCCGCTACCCTTTGTGTGAAGAAGTGCTTCCTGACATCACCCCTGAACGGCCTGGCTCTAATTTTAAGGTTATGCCCCCTTGTTCTGGACTCCCCCCACCAGAGGAAATAGTTTTTCCGTATCTACCCTATCGAATCCTTTTAACATTTTAAACACCTCGATCGGATCAGACCCTCAATCTTCTATCCTCAAGGGAATACAAGCCAAGTTTATGCAACCTGTCCTCAGAATTTAACCCTTTTAGCCCCCGGTAACATTCTGGTGAATCTGTGCTGCTCCCCCTCTGAGGCCAATCTATCCTTCCTGAGGTGCGGGGCCCAGAACTGAACGCAGTTACTCCAGCTGGGGTCTGACCAAGGCTCTGTACAACTGGAGCATCGCTTCCTCCCCTTTGTAATCCAGCCCCCTCGAGATAAAGGCCAGGATTCCATTCGCCTTCTTGTTTGTTTTTTGTTCCTGTCCATGAGCTTTCACTTGGGTCCGAAGGGTTGACGAGAGGATGCCCTCACTGGGCATAATCCCCGTGGGCCAATATTGCAGCATGCCTGAGAGGTAGAGGAGGTTGACAGCTGACTGTTCCAGTCTCTGGGCTGTGCCAGCCCGGCACCGTACGGCATACCAGCCCCACAACCCTCCGAGATCGCTGCGCTCCTCTAATTCTGGCCTCTTGAGGATCCCTGATTAGAATCGTTCCACCATTGGTGGCCGTGCCTTCAGCTGCCTGGGCCCTAAGCTCTGGAATTCCCTCCCTAAACCTCTCTACCTCTCTCTCCTCCTTTAAGACGCTCCTTAAAACCTACCTCTTTGACCAAGCTTTTGGTCACCTATCCTAATATCTCCTTATGTGGCTCGGTGTCAAATTTTGTCTGATAATCGCTCCTGTGCAGCGCCTTGGGATGTTTTACTACGTTAAAGGTGCTATATAAATACAAGTTGTTGTTTTATCATTGCTCCAAATCTAGCTCGCTAAAGAGATGTTGAAGCAATCATGTTAAACTTGTATTGAAGCTTGGTTAGACCACGTTAAGAGAACTGTGCACAGTCTTCATATTACAAAAAGAGGATATAGAGGCCTGGAAAAGGTGCAAAAAAGATTTACAAGGATGAAAGCAGAACTGAGATGTTATAAATATCAGCAAAGATTGAACAGGCTGGGCCTCTTCTCTATAGAAAAGAGAAGACAGAGGGGTCTTTAACATGATGAAGGGGTTTTGATAGGGTAGACGGAGAGAAGATGTTTCCACTTGTGGGGGAGACCAGAACTAGAAGCCATCAATATAAGATAGTCACTAATAAATCCAACAGGGAATTCAGGAGAAACTCCTTTACCCAGAGAGTGGTGAGAGTGTGGAACTCACTACCACAGGGAGTGGTCGAAGCGAATAGCACAGATACATTTAGGGGAAGCTGGATAAACACATGAGGGAGAAAAGAGTAGAAGGATATGCTGATGGGGTGAGATGAGAGAGGTGGGAGGAGGCTGGTGCGGGGCATAAACACTGGCACGGACCAATTGGGCCGAATGGCCTGTTCCTGTGCTGTGAATTCTCGGTAATTTTGACTCTGTGTGCGATAGTGTGAAGCGGGCGATAGTGAATCGGCCCGTTTTACATCTCTCCCCATTTTAATTTCCATTGAAGTCAAAGTTACCGTAGTGTTCGGGGGAGGGGGGATTGTAGGCTGATGAAGAGTGCAGTGATTGGCCAGGGGGAGTGGGACTAATTGGAGAACTCTTTCCAAGAGCTGGCACAGGCACGATGGGCCGAATGGCCTCCTCCTGTGCTGTAAGTTTCTACGATGTTGTGATTCCTGGTCAAGGAGGATGAGGAGGGCTAATGGAGCACAGGCACGGTTACAGAGGATGTCGATCATGACTTTGGTAAATTCTGGTGATGTGCGGGGAGCAGAAGCCTAATTGGAGGGTTTCAGATGGGGGAGTTACACGGGAGATGGTCACAGTGCTGTGACGCAATGGCGCTTTCAGGAGAGGAAAGGGGGGGTGCAACAAACACCCGTCAGACTAACTGGCTGAGCCGTCACTCACAATACTCACACCATCCGGACAGAGGGGGAAATAAAGCAGCAAACAGAATCCTTACGGCCATCAAAGTTATGGGCAAAGTGCTGTGTCGACATTTCCTTATCGCACTGCTGCTGTCAATGTACAAGCACAATAAACCTTCAACAATGGGGCCTTTAACAGCCAGGTGCTATATAGAGGGCAATCCACACACCTGGACTCTCCGGAAGACATACACTGAGTTCAAGTAACATCCCCAACACACACACACACGCACACGCACAAATACACACAGCCCCCCCCAAACATACTCATACAAAGAAAGAAAGAACTTGCATTTCTATAGCGCCTTTCACACCCTCAGGATGTTCCAAAGCGCTTTACAGCCAATTAAGTACTTTTTGAAGTGTCGTCACTGTTGTAATGTAGGAAACGCGGCAGCCAATTTGCGCACAGCAAGCTCCCACAAACAGTAATGTGATAATGACCAGATCATCTGTTTTAGTGGTGTTGGTTGAGGGATAAATATTGGCCGGGTCACCGGGGAGAACTCCCCTGCTCTTCTTTGAATTAGTGCCACCTAAGAGAGCAGACGGGGCCTCGGTTTGATGTCTCATCTGAGAGACGGCACCTCCGACAGTGCGGCACTCCCTCAGCACTGCACCGGAGTGCCAACCTGGATTTTTGTGCTCAAGTCCCTGGAGTGGGACTTGAACCCATGACCTTCTGACTCAGAGGCGAGGCTGCTGCCCACTGAGACACGGCTGACACTACATACACCCACACACCCACACGGTGAGTCGGAGCCCCTTTGCTATGGTGAGGAGACAGCCACTGAATGCTGCTTGCATTTCTCCGTGCTGCCTCTGATCTCCAGCCAGAGAAAGGCTCAGTCAGTGACAGCCAATGTGAATGCTAACAGGCCGTGTCGGCCAATAACACCTCTCGTCAGTGACTCTCCTGCTAATGCACAGTCCGAGTATTAGGTTCCCTTTACAAATCTGATTTCAAAAGCTTTCAGCGTAGACATGTTGGAGCTCTGCGGAAAATAATGGGGTTATAATGGGCTATGAACGCCACAGTGCTTTTACAGCTAGGTTTCATGTAACTCAAAGAGAAATCTAATGAGATGGAATGTCAAACAATCACACTGCACCCTCTATTACATGTAACTACCATGACCAACAAAACACGTTGCAAGTGATGAGAATGCTATGTGAGAAGCGTTCCTGCTGATTAATCTGGTGAGTCACTGTAGCTTATTGACATCTTTTGGGGCCTTTCGGTTATTTTTCCATGGAAAGGAATTTAGGAAAAGAGATACTTTTAATTGTGACAAACAGCAAAACACTTGCAGGCACTGAAATAAGAACAGAAAATGCTGGAAAGATCCCACAGGTCTGCGGAGAGAGAGACGCAGGGATAGTGTTTCCGGTCAATGCTGAGAGGACATTGACCTGAAGCGTTAACCCCATACTTTTAATTGCGAGTGTTATTCTTGCAAGTTAAAAATGGAAAGTTGAGAGGTTAAGATTGATTTTAGTGGGTAGCACCCTCGCCTCTGAGACCGAAGGTTACATAGATACATAGATACATAGAAGATAGGAGCAGGAGTAGGCCATCCGGCCCTTCGAGCCTGCTCCGCCATTTAATGAGATCATGGCTGATCCTCCAATTCAGTATCCCGTCCCCGCCTTCTCTCCGTAACCCTTAACCCCTTTTGCCTGTAGAAATATATCTAATTCCCTCTTAAATATATTTAATGAGCTGGCGTACACTGCCCTCTGTGGCAATGAGTTCCACAGGTTCACCACCCTCTGAGTGAAGAAATTCCCCCTCATTTCTGTCCTAAATGGTTTAGCCCTTATCCTTAAATTATGTCCTCTAGTTCTGTTCTCACCCGCCAAGGGAAACATTCCTTCTGCATCTAGTCTGTCTAGACCTGTCAGAATTTTATACACTTCTATGAGGTCCCCTCTCAATCTTCTAAACTCCAGTGTGTACATCCCTAAACTACATAGTCTCTCCTCATAGGTCAATCCCGCCATTCCTGGTATCAGCCTGGTGAATCGCCGCTGCACCCCCTCCATGGCAAGAACATCTTTCCTCAGATGAGGCGACCAAAACTGTACACAGTACTCGAGGTGTGGTCTCACCAGTGCCCTGTACAGCTGCAGCAAGGTATCCCTGTTCCTGTATTCCAACCCTTTTGCTATGAAGGCCAGCATACCGTTTGCCTTCTTGATCGCCTGTTGCACCTGCATGCTCGCCTTCAGTGACTGGTGTACAAGAACACCCAGGTCTCTCTGTACTTCCCCCTCTCCCAATTTATTGCCATTTAAATAATAATTTGCCCTCCCGTTCCTGCACCCAAGGTGGATAACTTCGCACTTGTCCACATTATAGTGCATCTGCCATTTATCCGCCCAATCACCCAGTCTGTCCAAATCGCTCTGGAGCTTCCTGGTCTCCTCCTCTGAGCCCACCCCCCCTCCTAGTTTAGTGTCGTCTGCAAATTTGGAAATGCTGCATCCGACTCCCTGATCCAGGTCATTAATGTAAATTGTGAACAGCTGGGGACCCAGGACAGATCCCTGTGGTACCCCACTTGTTACTGCCTGCCATTCAGAAAATGAGCCGTTTATTCCAACTCTCTGTTTTCTATCTGACAGCCAGTTCTCTATCCACGTCAATACTTTCCCCTTTATCCCATGAGCTTCAATTTTCCCTGCTAATCTTTTATGTGGGACCTTATCGAAGGCCTTTTGGAAGTCCAGGTACACCACATCTACTGGCTCTCCCCCATCTATTTTACCAGTTACTCCCTCAAAAAATTCCAATAGATTAGTCAAGCACGATTTACCCTTTGTAAATCCATGTTGACTCTGTCCTATCCTGTCCCCATTTGCTAAGTGCTCCGCTATTTCATCCTTAATGATGGACTCCAGCATTTTGCCCACAACTGATGTAAGGCTTACAGGTCTGTAATTACCTGCTTTTTCCCTACCCCCCTTTTTGAATAGTGGGGTAACGTTAGCTACCCTCCAATCCATGGGCACTGTTCCCGAGTCTAATGAATTCTGAAAAATCATACTTAGTGCATCCGCTATCTCTAGGGCCACCTCCTTCAGTACCCTAGGATGCATGTTATCAGGCCCTGGGGATTTGTCCGCCTTCAATCCCTTTAGCTTCCTTAACACCATATCCTTAGAGATATTGATTTGCGTCAGTTCCTCCTTTGCAAATGTCCCTATTTTTCCCGATATCCCAGGGAGGTTTTTTGTGTCTTCCTTCGTAAAGACTGACCCAAAGTATGCATTTAGTTGGTCTGCCATTTCTTTATTTCCCGTTATATATTCCCCCGTATCTGACTGCAATGGGCCAACTTTGGTTTTCACCAGTCTTTTCCTCTTGATATACTTATAAAAGCTTTTGGAGTTAGTTTTTATATTTTCCGCCAGCTTGCTTTCGTAAGCTATTTTGCCCCTCTTGATTAAGCCCTTTGTCCTCCTTTGCTCTATCTTAAACTGTTCCCAATCTTCCGCTCTGGCGCTTTTTTTGGCTATTTTATACGCCCTATCTTTGGATTTTATGCTGTCTCTAATTTCCCCTGTTATCCACGGTTGAGTCACCTTTTTAGATTTCCTTTTATGACAGATTGGTATAAACAATTTTTGCAATTTTGTCATTCTATCTTTAAATGCTTGCCATTGTTTATCTACCTCCAGTCGTCCCAGGAACGTTGTCCAATCATACCTACTCAGTTCCCGTCTAATGGCATCATAATTCCCCTTGTTTAAATTCAGGACCTTAGTATCTGAGTCAATTTCTTCGCTCTCCATTTCGAGTGAGAAATCGATCATGTTATGATCGCTCTGCCCCAAGGGTCCCCGCACAACAAGATTACTAATTAGTCCCTTCTCATTGCACAGTACCCAGTCCAATATAGCCTGTTCCCGAGTTGGTTCCTCGACATATTGATCCAGATAACCATCCCTTAAACACTCAAGGAATTCCTCCTCCTCATTATTTTTACTGATTAGGCTATTCCAATCTATATGTAAGTTAAAGTCACCTATGATGACAGCTGTGCTCTTATTGCACGCTTCTCTAATTTCCCTCGTGATGCCCTCCCCAACCTCTATTTTACTATTTGGAGGCCTATATACCACTCCTATTAATGTTTTTCGCCCCTCGCTATTTCTTAGCTCCACCCATATAGATTCTGTATTAACTGAGTTAATATCCTTCCTTTCAATTGCATTTATCCCTTCTTTTACCAGCAATGCTACCCCTCCTCCCTTTCTTTTTTGTCGATCCTTCCTAAATACTGAATACCCCTGTATGTTAAGCTCCCAGCCCTGCTCACCCTGCAACCATGTTTCCGTAATCCCAATTAGATCATAATTATTAACCTCTATTTCCACAGCTAATTCATCTACCTTGTTCCTGATGCTTCTCGCATTAAGGTATAAAACCCTCAGGCATTTTTTATGCTCACATTTTTTATGAATTGGTTTGGCCCTTTGTTTTTTGTTCCTCACCCTTTTACCATTTATTTCTGTCTGCCTTTCACTTTCCTCTATTTCACTACATAGGTTTCTAGCCCCCTGCCATACTAGTTTAAATGCTCCCGAACTGCTTTATCAAAAATTACCCCGAGAACATCAGTTCCATCTTTGCACAGGTGTAGACCGTCCCTTTTGTATAGGTCACACCTACCACAAAACTGGTTCCAATGCCTCAAAAATTTAAAACCCTCCCTCTTACACCACTGCTCAAGCCACGTATTTAGCCTAACTATCCTGTTCTCTGTACTCTTACTAGCACGTGGCACTGGTAGTAATCCAGAGATTACTACCTTCGAGGTCCTACATTTTAGCTTGGCTCCTAACTCCCTAAATTCTACTTGTAGGACCTCTTCCCTTTTTTTAGCTACGTCGTTGGTACCAACATGTATCACGACAACTGGCTGTTCCCCCTCCCCCTCCAGAATGTTCTGCACCCGCGCCGAGACATCCTTGACCCTTGCACCAGGGAGGCAACATACCATCCTGGAGTCTCGGTCGCGACCACAGAAACCCCTATCTATTCCCCTTACAATCGAATCCCCTATTACTATAGCCCTGCCACTCTTTTTCCCTCCCTTCTTTGCAACAGAGCCAGTCATGGTGCCATGAGCCTGGCTGCTGGTGCCTTCCCCCGATGAGTCATCCCCCCCGACAACAGCACCTAAGGCGGTGAACCTGTTGCTAAGGGAGACAACCCCAGGGGATTTCTGCACTACCTTCCTGCCCTTGCTCTGCCTTTTGGTCACCCATGTACTATCTACACTGGCCTTAACCTGCGGTGTGACCAACTCACTAAATGTGTTATCCACAACCCTCTCAGAATCGTGGATGCTCCAAAGTGAGTCCATCCGCAGCTCAAGGGCCGTCATGCGGTCCCACATGAGCTGCAGCTGGACACACTTCCCGCACACATGGTTGTCAGGGACACAGGAAGCGTCCCTGATTTCCCACATGTTACAGGAGGAGCATGACACAGGTCCGAGCTCTACTGCCATGACTTAACCCTTATATTACTTTTTAATTTTGGTTGTGTGGGTTCAAGTCCCACTCCAGAGACTTGAGCACAAAAATCTAGGTGACACTTCAGTGCAGTGCTGAGGGAGCGCCGCACTGTCAGAGGTGCCGTCTTTCGGATGAGAAGTTAAACCAAGGCCCCGTCTGCCCTCTCAGGTGGACGTAAAAGATCCCATGGCACTATTCAAAGAAAGAGCAGGGGAGTTCTCCCTGGTGTCTCTGACCAATATTTATCCTTCAACCAACATCACTAACACAGATTGTCTGGTCATTATCACATTGCTGTTTGTGGGAGCTTGCTGTGCGCAATTTGGCTGCCGCGTTTCCCACATTACAACAGTGACTACACTTCAAAAAGTACTTCATTGGCTGTGAAGCGCTTTGAGACGTCCGGTGGTCGTGAAAGGCGCTATAGAAATGCAAGTCTTTCTTTTCAAAACCTTAACCTTACCTTCCCTAATTCTTCCCCCAACTCCTATGTTAAAGGCCAATATATCACTGCAAGATGTTGTTAGCCAAGATCTGGCTGGAGAGTCTTGAATGAGGGGTCGTAGTCTCAGGATAAGGGGTCGGCCATTTAGGACTGAGATGAGGAGGAATCTCTTCACTCAGAGGGTTGTGAATCTTTGGAATTCTCTAGCAGAAGGACTGTAGATGCTGAGTCATTGAGTATATGACATCCAGAAGGCAATTGATAAAGTCCCACATAAGAGACTGTTAGCTAAGGTAGAAGCCCATGGAATTGAGGGAAAATTATTGACCTGGTTAGGAAACTGTCTGAGCGACAGGAGACAGGCAGTAGGGATAATGGGTAGGTACTCAAATTGGCAGGATGTGCCTAGTGGTATCCCGCAGGGTCTGTGTTGGGGCCTCAACTATTC
The DNA here is from genome assembly GCA_030390025.1 of Squalus acanthias. Lineage (NCBI taxonomy): Eukaryota > Metazoa > Chordata > Chondrichthyes > Squaliformes > Squalidae > Squalus > Squalus acanthias. The sequence continues at coordinate 262,233,533 of CM059425.1, forward strand.
ACGACCTTATTAGCGACTTAGATGATGGCATAGAAAGTCATATATCCAAATTTGCCGATGATATAAAGATAGGCGGCATTGTCGGCAGTGTAGATGAAAGCAAAACGTTACAAAGGGATATTGACAGAGTAAGTGAATTGGCAAAACTGTGGCAAATGGATTTCAATGTAGGCAAATGTGAGGTCATCCACTTTGGACCTAAAAAGGATAGAACAGGGTACTTTCTAAACGGTGAAAAGCTAAAAACAGTGGATGTCCAAAGAGACTTGGGGGTCCAGGTACACAGATCATTAAAATGTCATGAACAGGTACAGAAAATAATCAAAAAGGCTCATGGGATGCTGACCTTTATATCCAGAGGACTAGAGTACAAGGGGGTAGAAGTTATGCTGCAGCTGTACAAAACCCTGGTTAGACCACACCTGGAGCACTGTGAGCAGTTCTGGGCACCACACCTCAGGAAGGATATATTGGCCTTGGAGGGAGTGCAGCGTAGGTTTACCAGAATGATACCGGACTCCAGGGGTTAAATTACGAGGAGCAATTACACAAATTAGGGTTGTATTCCCTAGAATTTCGAAGGTTAAGGGGTGATCTGATCTAAATTTTCAAGATATTAAGGGGAACAGATAGGGTAGATAGAGAGAAACTATTTCCGCTGGTTGGGGATTCTTGGACTAGGGGACATAGTCTAAAAATTAGAGCCAGACCTTTCAGGAGTGAAATTAGGAAACACTTCTACACACAAAGGGTGGTAGAAGTTTGGAACTCTCTTCCGCAAACAGCAATTGATGTTAGATCAATTGTTAATTTTAAATTGGTCATTCATAGATTTTTGTAAACCAAAGGTATTAAGGGATATGGGGCAAAGGCGGGTATATGGAGTTAGGTCACAGATCAGCCATGATCTCATTGAATGGCGGAACAGGCTCGAGGGGCTGAATGGCCTCCTCCTGTTCCCATGTTCCTATATTCAATAGAGGTCATGATGTGGAGATGCCGGCGTTGGACTGGGGTGGACAAAAATGAGAAGTCGCACAACACCAGGTTATAGTCCAACAGATTTATTTAATTTTACAAGCTTTCGGAGCAGTTCGCTCCTTCGTCAGGTAAGTTAGCAATGAGAGAATCTCCCAGAATTCACAATTTAAACACAGACAAAATCTATTCAAATCTTTCCCTACATCAAAGACACACTAAGAGTCTTATGTCTTGGCTGTGCTCTTAGTGTGTCTTTGATGTAGGGAAAGATTTGAATAGATTTTGTCTGTGTTTAAATTGTGAATTCTGGGAGATTCTCTCATTGCTAACTTACCTGACGAAGGAGCGAACTGCTCCGAAAGCTTGTAAAATTAAATAAATCTGTTGGACTATAACCTGGTGTTGTGCGACTTCTCATTTTTGTCCTATATTCAAGTCAGAGATCGATAGATTTTTGGACTCTAGGGCAGCGGTTCCCAACCTTTTCCTTCATGCGGACCACCAGCCGTTTAAAAATTGCCTCTGCGGACCACCAGCCCTTTAAAAAATTTTTAACAGCCTATGGCTGACATAGAAACATAGAAACATAGAATCTAGGAGCAGGAGTAGGCCATTCGGCCCGTCGAGCCTGCTCCGCCATTCAATACGATCATGGCTGATCATCCAAATCCAGTACCCTGTCCCTGCTTTAATCCCCACAGTACACACATCCCACCCTACCCCCGTAACCCCACGTATTTAATTCCCCTAACATATCCCATCCTATCCCCATAACCCCACATATTTAATCCCCCCTAACACTAAGGGTCAATTTATCATAGCCAAATCAACCTAACCCGCACATTTTTGGACTGTGGGAGGAAACCGGAGCACCCGGAGGAAACCCACGCAGACACGGGGAGAATGTGCAAACTCCACACAGACAGTCACCCGAGGTCAGATTCGAACCCGGGTCTCTGGCGCTGTGAGGCACCAGTGCTAACCACTATGCCACCGTGTTGGGACGGGAGTCAAACTTATATTTTTTTTCACGGACCACCTACAGTACCCTCGCGGACCACCAGTGGTCCACGGACCACAGGTTGGGAAACGCTGCTCTAGGGGAATCAAGGGATATGGGGATCAGGCGGGAAAGTGGAGTTGAGTTTGATGATCAGCCATGATCTCATTGAATGGCGGAGCAGGCTCGAGGGGACGAATGGCCGACTCCTGCTCTTATGTTCCTATGTTCTTATCCGGAGTCCTTGATCAGAATACTGCATAATAAAACGTCAGGCCTAAGTAGTTGAATAAACGCACTTTCCTGCCTAGATATTCCATTCCCCACCACAGCTACTGTTAAGAACACAGGAAAATAGGAAGAATAACATTTAATCCATCAAACATCCTCCTCCCACAGCCCATGTACACTCTCCCCTATCATTGACTCTACTCACCCATTTAAACTCCTCCCACAGCCCATGTACACTCTCCCCTATCATAGACTCCACACACCCAATTAATCTCCTCCCACAGCCCATGTACACTCTCCCCTATCATAAACTCTACCCACCCAATTAATCTCCTCCCACAGCCCATGTACACTCTCCCTTATCATAAACTCTACCCACACATTTAATCTCCTCCCACAGCCCATGTACACTCTCCCCTATCATAAACTCTACCCACACATTTAATCTCCTCCCACAGCCCATGTACACTCTCCCCTATCATGGACTCTACCCACCCATTTAATCTCCTCCCACAGCCCATGCACACTCTCCCCTATCATAGACTCTACCCACCCATTTAATCTCCTCCCACAGCCCATGTACACTCTCCCCTATCATAGACTCTACCCACCCATTTAATCTCCTCCCACAGCCCATGTACACTCTCCCCTATCATAGACTCTACCCACCCATTTAATCTCCTCGACAGCCCATGTACACTCTACCCTATCATGGACTCAACCCACCCATTTAATCTCCTCCCACAGCCCATGTACACTCTACCCTATCATAGACTCTACCCACACATTTAATCTCCTCCCACAACCCATGTACACTCTCCCCTATCATAAACTGCTGGAAATCAGGGTTTAAAACAGAAAATGCAGGAAATACTCAGCAGGTCAGGCAGCATCTGTAGAGAGAGAAACTGAGTTTACGTTTTAGGTCGGTGACCCTTCGTCAGAACAGGAAGAAGTTCGAAATGTAACAGATGTTAAGCAAGTACAGAGTCAGGGAAAGGGGGGGAGGAAAGAACAAAAGGGAAGGTCTGTGATAGGATGGAAGGCAGGAGAGATTAAATAACAAAAGGGATGATGGAGCAAGGCTGAAGGAGACGGTAATGGAACAAGTAAAGAAACAAAAGATGGGTCTAGAGGAGGTGTAAATAGTTATAAGAACATAAGAAATAGGAGCAGGAGTAGGCCATTTTCCCCTTCGAGCCTGCTCTGCCATTCAATAAGATCATGGCTGATCTTCTACCTCAACTCTATCTTCCCGCACTATCCCCATATCCCTTGGTTTCCTTAATATCCAAAAATCTATCGATCTCTGTCTTGAATATACTCAACGACTGAGCCTCCACAGCCCTCTGGGGTAGAGGATTCCAAAGATTCACCACCCTCTGAGTGAAGAAATTTCTCCTCATCTCAGTCCTAAATGGCCGACCTCTTATTCTGAGGTTGTGACCCCTGGTTCTAGACTCCCCAACCAGGGGAAACATCCTCCCTGCATCTACCCTGTCAAGCCCTGTAAGAATTTTGTAAGCTTCAATGAGATCCCCTCTCATTCTTCTGAATTCAAGAGAATACAGGCCTAGTTTACTCAATCTGTATGTTTCAATCAATCTCTCCTCAGAATAATTACAAGCATCTGTTGTCTGAAAAAATGGGAGCGGTGGTTTTGATCTAAAGTTGCTGAGCTCAGTGTTGAGGCTGTAAGTTTGTGAAGTGGTTTAGATGCAAGTTCTGGTAAGGTGGCGTAACATCTCTACGTCAGTGGGTTATAGAATTAATCTTGCCTTTAATAACTTGCCCTCCGTGGGGCCAGGATAAGAAAGCAGGAATTTTTGGAGTAGGCCCAACAAGCCTGTGACTTTTTGAAAAGTTCTTTGAGTCATTCCTTTGACATTCTTGTTTACAGAAACAGTGGCTGCACATTTGGACTGATCTTCAAAATGAACAGGAATAATAAAACCACCTCGAAGTAGGGGAATTTCGGGCCTTGGTTCCTCCTAACAAGCAGCTTTCTTTATGATAAAGTTCCCGTCAGCTAACTCAGCAGGTTTGCAACGTGGGAACCGTCCTAATCTGTGTGGCTCAGTCCTCCCGCTGGGCAACGCACTTCGCCCTGATCCAATGAGGGAGCCGAGGGCAAGAATAGTCCTTTCAATTTAACAAGCTCCCCCTCCCCCGCCTCCTTCGCCATCTCTCCATCTCTAAGCGTGTAGTTCCATCCGTCCCTTAATCCCATCCGGCCTCTTGCGCATCGCCTACATCCTTCGCCCACCACCACTGGCCGTCGTACCGCTCTGGAATTCCCTCCCTCAACCTCTCCGCCTCTCCGCCTCTCCGCCTCTCAACCTCTCCGCCTCTCCGCCTCTCCGCCTCTCCGCCTCTCAACCTCTCCGCCTCTCCGCCTCTCCGCCTCTCCGCCTCTCCGCCTCTCCGCCTCTCAACCTCTCCGCCTCTCCGCCTCTCCGCCTCTCCGCCTCTCAACCTCTCCGCCTCTCCGCCTCTCAACCTCTCCGCCTCTCAGCCTCTCCGCCTCTCCGCCTCTCCGCCTCTCCGCCTCTCTCTCCTCCGTTGACTCTCCTGAAACCCTAGCTCTTTGACCGAGCTTTTGGTCGCCAGTCCTATTGTCTCCTTCTTTGGCTGGGTGTCGATTTTTGTCTGGTTCTGCTCCTGTGAAGCGCCCGCGGGACGTTTCACTGCATTAAAGGTGCTGTTTAAATACAAGTGGTGGTTGGTGTCAAGATTATACATCTCCAACTCAATTGCTTCACTGTGCCAAACCTTCCTTCTCCCTCCTGGAAATTAATGCACTTTTTCTCCAACTCTTATCAGATTCTATCAGTCCATTTCCAGGCCTTCATTGTTTCCTGTCTCTTCATTCCTCTTTTACCTCCTCTGACAGTTCTTCCTGCGACAGTGACTAGCTCTTCACCTGTACCAAAGGTAAACCTGACTCCATCTTAGTATTTGCTTCCTCCAGTTGCATTATAGGAACACATGAACAGGAGGAGGCCATTCAGTCCCTCGAGCCTGTTCTGCCATTCAATGAGATCATGGCTGATCTGTATCTTAACTCCATCCACCCGCCTTGGCTCCGTATCCCTTAATGCCCTCGTCTAGCAAAGATCAACGATCTGAGATTTAAAATTATTAATTGAGCTCGCATCTACTGCTTTTAGTGGGAAAGAGTTCCGAACTTCTACCACCCTTTGTGTGAAGAAGTGTTGTGAATATTAAGGAAATCAAGGGATATGGGGATAGTGCAGGAAAGTGGAGATGAGGTAGAAGATCAGCCATGATCTTATTGAATGGCTCGAGGGGCCGAATGGCCGACTCCTGCTCCTATTTCTTATGTTCTAACTTCTCTCCTGAATGGCCAGACTCTGATTTTAAGGTCGTGTCCCCTTGTCCCAGATTCCCCAAGAAGGAAAAAGTTTCTCCCTATCTACCCTATCAATTCCTTTCAAAATCCTAAAAACCTCAATCAAATCACCCCTTAACCTTCTATACCTCAGGGAATACAAGCGTATATTTTGGGGTAAGTACATTGATTGAGTGAAAAGTTAATTTAGCTATAATTCAAATACATTTTTTCTCAGTGGTAAACCCTAGAAGGTCCCAGATCCAACTCCTATGGTCTATGTTGAGTTACCAATCTCAGGGTCACTACAATTGGACTCAGTGCCGCTGGATGGAGGATGGGAAAGTGGGATTGGGGAATCCCACTCCAATAGATTTTGTGGAAACTACCTGTATGGTGGGACGTTCAGTGAGAAGAGGATTGGGATCAGCAGTGAAGTATCTCATGGTTGAATAGCCTGCCAACGTTCAATGCCTAAAGTCACGCATGAAGAATGGGTACTTAGGCGAAGCACTGGATGGGGGGTGGGGGGCAGCCTGAACCCGTGCAACCGCTCCCTGTGCAACCGCACTCCGTGCAACCGCATCCCGTGCAACCGCACTCCGTGCAACCGTACCCCGTGCAACCGCACCCCGTGCAACCGTACCCCGTGCAACTGCACCCCGTGCAACCGCACCCCGTGCAACCGCTCCCCGTGCAACTGTACCCCGTGCAACCGTACCCCGTGCAACCGTACCCCGTGCAACCGTACCCCGTGCAACCGCACCCCGTGCAACCGTACCCCGTGCAACCGCTCCCCGTGCAACCGTACCCCGTGCAACCGTACCCCGTGCAACCGCACCCCGTGCAACCGTACCCCGTGCAACCGCACCCCGTGCAACTGCTCCCCGTGCAACTGTACCCCGTGCAACTGTACCCCGTGCAACCGCACCCCGTGCAACCGCACCCCGTGCAACCGCTCCCCGTGCAACTGTACCCCGTGCAACCGTACCCCGTGCAACCGTACCCCGTGCAACCGTACCCCGTGCAACTGTACCCCGTGCAACCGCACCCCGTGCAACTGTACCCCGTGCAACCGTACCCCGTGCAACTGTACCCCGTGCAACTGTACCCCGTGCAACTGTACCCCGTGCAACCGCACCCAGTGCAACCGTACCCCGTGCAACCGCACCCCGTGCAACCGCACCCCGTGCAACTGTACCCCGTGCAACCGCACCCTGTGCAACCGTACCCCGTGCAACCGCACCCCGTGCAACTGTACCCCGTGCAACCGCACCCCGTGCAACCGCACCCCGTGCAACCGCACCCCGTGCAACCGCACCCTGTGCAACCGTAACCCGTGCAACCGTACCCCGTGCAACTGTACCCCGTGCAACTGTACCCCGTGCAACCGTAACCCGTGCAACTGTACCCCATGCAACTGTACCCCGTGCAACTGTAACCCGCGCAACTGTACCCTGTGCAACCGCACCCCGTGCAACCGCACCCTGTGCAACTGTACCCCGTGCAACCGCACCCTGTGCAACCGCACCCTGTGCAACTGTACCCCGTGCAACCGCACCCCGTGCAACGCTACCCCGTGCAACTGTACCCCGTGCAACCGCACCCTGTGCAACTGTACCCCGTGCAACCGCACCCCGTGCAACGCTACCCCGTGCAACTGTACCCCGTGCAACCGCACCCCGTGCAACCGCACCCCGTGCAACTGTACCCTGTGCAACCGCACCCCGTGCAACTGTACCCCGTGCAACTGTACCCCGTGCAACCGCACCCCGTGCAACTGTACCCTGTGCAACTGTACCCCATGCAACTATACCCCATGCAACCGCACCCCGTGCAACTGTACCCCGTGCAACTGTACCCCGTGCAACTGTACCCCGTGCAACCGCACCCCGTGCAACCGCACCCCGTGCAACCGTACCCCGTGCAACTGTACCCCGTGCAACTGTACCCCGTGCAACCGCACCCTGTGCAACCGTACCCCGTGCAACTGTACCCCGTGCAACTGTACCCCGTGCAACCGTACCCCGTGCAACTGTACCCCGTGCAACTGTACCCCATGCAACCGCACCATGTGCAACTGTACCCCGTGCAACCGCACCCTGTGCAACCGTAACCTGTGCAAACATAACCCGTGGAACCGTAACCCGTGGAACCATAACCCATTCAACCGTACCCCGGCATGTGTGTGAGTGGTCTGGAGAGGAGAAGGGAAAAATCTGGAACATAAAGTGCCACCAAGCAACATGCTGGAGGATTCTCTTTCTATTTCTTTATTATTCATACTCAGGATGTGGGCGTCGCTGGCAAAGCCAGCATTTATTGCCCATCCCTAGTTGCCCTGAGATGGTGATGGTGGGCCCTCTTCATGCGAGTAATTTGAGACAGGACGTGTGGTGAGTGTAGCGCGCTCGGGCGGAAGAAGTCACTTCGGACCTCTGGGAGGGTGAAATTCATTATCGCCCAAGAATGGGCGCTAACTTCTGAAAAGTTAGAGATTTAGCGCCAGGCGCTAATGAATCTCGCTGTATGCTAAATTCAGTGTCATCGCTCAAGGAAAGGCTGGGAGCACTATATCAAGCGCTAACGGCCTAGCTCAGTGGCGTTAGACTCAAAGCGCTAAGCAATTTCAGGTGCAGTGTAATCGCTAGTCATCATTGCCACAGGCTCTTTCCAGTTCTTAAAGGGGAGGTTCAATCAAGCTGCAGACCCTCATTCTCCGCATTGCTGGTTCTGCAGCTGTCTCAGCCAGCAGCAGACGGCCAAGGAGAAGGAACCGGACCACTGAAGGAGGTGTCATTATGGCAGATCAATGGCCGAGGGAGAGAGCTCGCAGATTCTGCAACCAGGCATTGGAGATGTTGGTCCTCACTGTGGCGAGACGGAGGGCGGTGCTCTACCCGGCAAGTGGCAGGAGGCCCTCGCCGCAAGTCTTCCGCCCCATGTGGAGGGAGGTAGCCCAGCAGGTCTCGGGCAGCACTGTGGTCTCCAGGACCCACACACAGTGCAGGAAGAAATTTAACAGCCTCACTCGGGTGGTCAGGGTGAGTCAATGCTTCAACAAATGCTACATACCACCATCTGAACCATAGTGTGCCCACACTGGCCAAAGCACCACACCCCCAGCACTAACCCACCAACAATCTCTACCTACCAACACTCACACCCACATCTCACACCGTGCACACAATGACAGCTATTCAACTATGGCAGGCACATCACCCAGATACATTACTCCACACTCACTCACACACTTTCCTTTCTCTTGCAGGCCAAGGTCGCTCACAACAGGAGGGAGCAGGAGCGCACAGGCGGGGGACAAGCCGACACCCAACCACTGTCTGCGCTGGGGGAAACAGTGCTGCAAATCATTGGGCGCCAGGTGGTGGGCGCCGTGCCCACCGGCGACATTGACCCCCTTGGGGACAACAACGGTTTGTTCATCCCTACTCCTTCTTCTCACATCCCACTTCCCCCTCACCCCACAAGCCTTTTCCACTTTCCAGCTAATCAAGCTGTCTGCATGCATTTCTCCCTTCCTGCCCCTCTCCCCTCACCTTAACCCGACTCTTGGGCCTTTGTGCTTTCAGATAATGAGCAAGCAGCTGAGCAGCCTGTCCCTGAGGGCACCGTAGAGAGCGAGGCGGGAGAAGAGGAGGAGGAAGAAGACACCACGTCACTGCATGCTCTCATTATATGAGTGCTGGGCAGGAGTGTTGGGGTTGAGGAGGGGAGTCATGAGCCAGGTGGAGAGCAGATAGCCCTCGTCTCCCAGCTGCCAACCACAAGCTTCATGTGACGGCTGGAAGAGTGTTGGCACACCGGTCTGGCGCAGGATGAAGACATCGTGGCTGCTGCCAGGATAGCGGGCATTGACATTGAGGATTCGCTGTCTGTGGTCGCACACTAACTGCACATTAAGTGAGTGGTAGCCTTTGCGGTTACGGAAGATCTCAGGATTGTTATGAGGTGCCCGCAGAGCGATGTGTGTGCAGTCAATGGCGCCCTGCACCATGGGGAATCCCGCTATCCTGGCAAAGCCACATGCACGTTCGTCCGGCTTCTCTCTGGTGATGGGGAAGGAAATGTAATCCCTTCTCCTACTGTAGCGAGCCCCAGTGACCTCCCAGATGCAGCGATGGATGTTCGCTATGTCTCCTGTTGCAGACTGGAAGGAACCGCTGGCGAAGATATTGAGGGCGGCGGTGACCTTGACTGTCACTGAGAGAGCCATGGTCAACCTGATCTGAGGCTGGAGGTCTGGTTGCAGGAGGTGGCAGAGTTCGGTGGCCACCTCCTTGGTGAAGCGGAGCCTCCTAATCCACTGCTCCTGGCTTAATTGGAGGTAGGAGAAGTGCTCTCGGAATACCCTCGGAGGGTAAGGCCTCCTGTTGAGAGCCCTGATGGCCCTCCTCCTCCCTCTGGTCACATCTTGCCAATCTTTCTGGCTGCCTGCGCTCCCTCCACAGTCGATCCCTCAGCAGTGATAGAGTCTGAGGGTTGGCAGTGACCTCCCGCTTCCTCTCCAACCACAAAAACCTCACATCAGCAGCATCCACCTCCAAACCACACTCTACATCCTCTTTCCCTCTGTCATTGGGTTTCATGGTGTGTTCTGCTAACCGAGATCACCCTGATAAGGAGCACTTAACACAGTCACCGTCTCACCAAGCGGGCAGTCGGCAGAACATTCACCAACAGCACCAACTTGCCTTTAACATAGTAAAATGGCCCAAGGCGCTTCACAGGAGCGATTATCCTCTGTAGTGGGGGGTGGGGGGGGTCACGTAAAGCGGGCGGTAGCAGATCGACTGCCCATTAGACACCCCACCATTAAAGTTCAAAGTCCCGCTCAGTAGATCGGGCTGTATAGAAAGGATTTGCATTTATATAGCGCCTTTCACATCCTCACGATCTCAGGACATCGCAAAGCCAATTATTTCATTTTTGTGATGTGCGGTCATAGTTGTTATGTAGCCGATTTACGCATCGTGGAGAACTCCCCTGCTCTTCTTCGAACAAGTGCCGCGGGATCTTTGACATCCACCTGAGAGGCCAGACGGGGCCTCGGTTTAACGTTTCATCCGAATGACGGCACCTCCGACAGTGCGGCACTCCCTCAGCACTGCACTGGAGTGTCGGCCTGGATTATGTGCTCAGGTCTCGGGAGTGGGGACTCGAACCCACGACCTTCTGACTCAGAGGCAAGAGAGCTGCCGACTGAGACACAGCTGGCACTAAACATAGGTGGGCATCACAGAGAGCCTCCAGGGCTGAACAGATACCAAGCACGAGGGACCTTGGTGTGCATGTACATAGATCCCTGAAGGCAGCAGGACAGGTAGATAAGGTGGTTATAAAGGCATATGGGATACTTGCCTTCATTAGCCGAGGCATAGAATATAAGAGCAGGGAGGTTATGATGGAGCTGTACAAAACACTAGTTAGGCCACAGCTGGAATACTGTGTGCAGTTCTGGTCGCCACACTATAGGAAGGATGTGATTGCATTGGAGAGGGTGCAGAGGAGATTCACCAGGATGTTACCTGGGCTGGAGCGCTTCAGCTATGAAGAGAGACTGGACAGGCTGGGGTTGTTTTCCTTAGAGCAGAGAAGGCTGAGGGGGGACCTGATTGAGGTGTACAAAATTATGAGGGGCATAGATAGGGTAGATAGAAAGGAACTTTTCCCCTTAGGAGAGGGGTCAATAACCAGGGGGCATAGTTTCAAGGTAAGGGGCAGGAGGTTTAGAGGGGATTTGAGGAAAAACTTTTTCACCCAGAGGGTGGTTGGAATCTGGAACTCACTGCCTGAAAGTGTGGTGGAGGCAGATTCAATCGCGGCTTTCAAAAGGGAATTGGATAAGTACCTGAGGAAAAAAAATGCAGGGCTACGGGGAAAGGGCAGGGGAGTGGGACGAGCTGAAGTGTTCTTGCAGAGAGCCAGCACGGACTCGACAGGCCGAATGGCCTCCTTCTGTGCTGTAACCATTCTATGATTCTATGATTCTAAGCACGAGTTGATTTGGGACAGAGCTAGGGAGATGAAGATTTGTCATCTGTTACTGGACGGAGAGCAGCAACGTTGACAGCAGAGTCCAAGATTGTCCTGGATTCTCCAGAAATTGAAGATTAATCGAGTAGATTGGGCCGATACTCTGAGACAGGATCATCGCTTTCCCGTAACCCCAAGCGAGAGTATGGAATAGATTAGGCCTGTACTCTCTGAAGTTTAGAAGAATGAGAGGTGATCTCACTGAAACATACAAGATTCTGAAGGGGATTAACAGGGGAGATGCTGAGAGGTTGTTTCCCCTGGCTGGAGTATCTAGAACTAGGGGGCATAGTCTCAGGATAAGGGGTCGGCCATTTAAGACTGAGATGAGGAGGAATTTCTTCACTCAGAGGGTTGTGAATCTTTGGAATTCTCTGCTCCAGAGGGCTGTGGAGGCTCAGTCGTTGAGTATATTCAAGGCTGAGATCGATAGATTTTTGGACTCTAGGGGAATCAAGGGATATGGAGATCGGACGGGAAAGTGGAGTTGAGGTCGAAGATCAGCCATGATCTTATTGAATGGCGGAGCAGGCTCGAGGGGCCGTATGGCCCACTCCTGCTCCTAATTCTTATGTAATCTCCCAGACACTACTGTGAGCAAACCCGGGAGAAAAATCAGAGGAGCATTAAAAATAACACTTTTTTGATTGTTTATAAAAATATTAGGAGATGGGGATGTGTGGTGAGGGGGTGGTGGGTGGGTGGGGAGGCTGTTTGACCAGCCGGGGTGGCTGGAGGTGAGAGATCAGGTGAGGAAACCTCCAGGAATTGGTCCAACCAGATTTGGTAATCCTAGCCGGCAGTGCGGTTTGCTCAAGAATGCGAAATTTGCCGCAGTTAATGAATGGGCGGGTCGCGGGTAATGTGAGAGGCCGCCTTTATCCTCGTTGCTCTTTTGATAGTGAGACCTCAGACAAAAGGGGCAATTCGAAAATGTAATTGTAGTCAGGCTGATCCAGTGCCAAGACCCTGGACCACAAGCCGTTTAAATGAATCAGCTCTTGAGCAATAAAACCACAGCTAATGGCTTCTTTTAAAAGAGCCAAACTATAGGAGGTAGGGTCGGGTGCAGGGGTGGTGGGGACATCTTTACTGGAACAAAGGCTTCTCAAATATCGAGATTGAAGGCCGCTCCCAAGCCTGGTTAGCAGGAGTTGGGGCTCTGTGAATGTCCCTAGGTTAGAAAGGAGAAATCAGACAGGATCATCGCTATCCAGTCACCTCAAGCGAGAGTCAGCGCCTTCAGGGTAGGAGGAGTGTTAACCAGAAAATGGGCAACAACCTTAAAAAGGGTTGGGAGTGATCTTATTCCTGGATTGGTTGATTTTCAGATAAGCACGCAAATTCCTTTCTCTTGTGTTTTAATGAAAGTGTTTAAACTGTTCATTTGAAATGGGTTAACAGTCCAGGATTTCAGCTCATAAGCTCGGCTGACACTCCAGTGCAGTACCGAGGGGGTGCTGCACTGTCGGAGGTGCTGTCTTTCAGAAAATACATCAAACTGAGACTCTGCTAGTTTTGGCTCAGTGGATAGTGCTCTCGCCTCTAAATCAGAAGGTCGTGGGTTCAAGTCCCGCCCCAGAGATTTGAACACATAGGGGGAAAAATTCGTGTACGCCAAGAGAAATTGCCAGTGACCCTGGCTACCCGCGTTAACAGTCCCGCTGAAAATGGCCGCAGCGCTACCGGCCAAAAATTCGCGCTGGGGGTTGGCGATGTGGAGCGCACCGCTAACTACCGTGCAACGCCCTCCTGGTGGCATCAATGGAGGCCTCCGACCCGAAGTTACCATCTGCAGTCGGCATTGCATTTTTTGCCGGTAACGAGTGGCATAAAGCCCCCAAATTTTTCGCCCACATTCTAGGCTGGCACTCCAGTGCAGTGCTGAGGGAGCGCTGCACTGTCGGAGTTGCCGTCCTTCGGATGAGACGTTCAACCGAGGCCCCGTCTGCTCTCTCAGGTGGATATAAAAGATCCCATGATGGCACTATTCGAAGAAGAGCAGGGGAGTTATCCCCAGTGTCCAGGGCCAACATTTATCCTCAACCAACATCCCTAAAACAGATGATCTGGTCATTATTACAGTGCTGTTTGCGGGAGCTTGCTGTGCTCAAATTGGCTGCCGCGTTTCCTACATTACAACAGTGACTACACTTCAAAAAGTACTTCATTGGCTGTAAAGTGCTTTGGGACGTCCTGAGGTTGTGAAAGGCGCTGTAGAAACGCTTGCTCAAGTGGAGACTATGTTAATATTTGAAGACGGGCAGAGAATTGTCCTGGTATCCTGAGAGTGACAGTAGGATAGTCAACCAACCAGAGAGGGGGAGGAGAGAGTCAGGGCCATGGGCAAAATCTGTTCTTCCATCTACACTTTCCCAGGATCGATCGTGACTCATGAAGTGTTGTCAGTCTCTTTGGCACCAGAGTCTGTAACTTGAGGAGAAGAAGGGCCATTATTAGAAGGGGAAAGTACAGAATCACGACTTGCCAAATAATCAGGACTAACAGGATGTCAATCTGTAATCGGCCACCAAATAAGAGATTAAGAGGAGTAAACACTGTTTTACTGAGCACACTTTTTTCACATGTTTGCTGTACATTACTGGATTGAATTCCACTGAGAGTTTCCGTAAATCAGTAACAGAATCTGGATGTGAGCCAGGTGCAAAATGCAAAAGAACAATTATTTTATAATAACTGACTAATATTGGCCGGGGATCTCAGGGAATATTTCTGATCTGTTTCATTGGGTTCCACGAGTTCACTTCTTCGCTGCTTTTAATTATTGCAGAGATCTGACCAAAAGTAAAGACCCTAAACTCAGTAGACCCCACATGCCAACTGTAGAGACCCTGAACCATTGCACAGACCCTGACCCATTGTAGAGACCCTGAACCATTGCACAGACCCTGAACCATTGCACAGACCCTGAACCATTGCACAGACCCTGAAGCATTGCACAGACCCTGAACCATTGCACAGACCCTGAAGCATTGCACAGACCCTGAACCATTGCACAGACCCTGAAGCATTGCACAGACCCTGAACCATTGCACAGACCCTGAACCATTGTAGAAACCCTGAACCATTGCACAGACCCTGAACCATTGCACAGACCCTGAACCATTGCACAGACCCTGAAGCATTGCACAGACCCTGAACCATTGCACAGACCCTGAAGCATTGCACAGACCCTGAAGCATTGCACAGACCCTGAAGCATTGCACAGACCCTGAACCATTGCACAGACCCTGAACCATTGCACAGACCCTGAACCATTGCACAGACCCTGAACCCTTGCAGAGACCCTAAACCATTGCACAGACCCTGAACCATTGCACAGACCCTGAACCATTGTAGAGACCCTGAACCATTGTAGCGACCCTGAAACATTGCACAGACCCTGAACCATTGTAGAGACCCTGCACCATTGTAGAGACCCTGAACCATTGCACAGAACCTGAACCATTGCACAGACCCTGAACCATTGCACAGACCCTGAACCATTGTAGAGACTCTGAACCATTGCACAGACCCTGAACCATTGTAGAGACCCTGAACCATTGCACAGACCCTGAACCATTGCACAGACCCTGAACCATTGTAGAGACCCTGAACCATTGTAGAGACCCTGAACCATTGCACAGACCCTGAACCATTGCACAGACCCTGAACCATTTTAGAGACCCTGAACGATTGTAGAGACCCTGAACCAAAACACAGACCCTGAACCATTGTAGAGACCCTGAGCCATTGCACAGACCCTGAACCATTGCACAGACCCTGAACCATTGCACAGACCCTGAACCCTTGCACAGACCCTAAACCATTGCACAGACCCTAAACCATTGCACAGACCCTGAACCATTGTAGAGACCCTGAACCATTGTAGAAACCCTGAACCATTGTAGCGACCCTGAAACATTGCACAGACCCTGAACCATTGTAGAGACCCTGAACCATTGCACAGACCCTGAACCATTGCACAGACCCTGAAACATTGCACAGACCCTGAACCATTGCACAGACCCTGAACCATTGCACAGACCCTGAACCATTGCACAGACCCTGAACAATTGTAGAGACCCTGAACCATTGCACAGAACCTGAACAATTGTAGAGACCCTGAACCATTGCACAGAACCTGAACCATTGCACAGACCCTGAACCATTGCGCAGACCCTGAACCATTGTAGAGACTCTGAAACCATTCCACAGACCCTGAACAATTGTAGAGACCCTGAACCATTGCACAGAACCTGAACCATTGCACAGACCCTGAACCATTGCGCAGACCCTGAACCATTGTAGAGACTCTGAACCATTGCACAGACCCTGAACCATTGTAGAGACCCTGAACCATTGCACAGACCCTGAACCATTGCACAGACCCTGAACCATTGCACAGACCCTGAACCATTGCACAGACCCTGAACCCTTGCACAGACCCTAAACCATTGCACAGACCCTGAACCATTGCACAGACCCTGAACGATTGTAGAGACCCTGAACCAAAACACAGACCCTGAACCATTGTAGACACCCTGAGCCATTGCACAGACCCTGAACCATTGCACAGACCCTGAACCATTGCACAGACCCTGAACCATTTTAGAGACCCTGAACGATTGTAGAGACCCTGAACCAAAACACAGACCCTGAACCATTGCACAGACCCTGAACCATTGTAGAGACCCTGAACCATTGCACAGACCCTGAACCATTGTAGAGACCCTGAACCATTGTAGAGACCCTGAACCATTGTAGAGACCCTGAACCAAAACACAGACCCTGAACCATTGCACAGATCCTGAACCATTGTAGAGACCCTGAACCATTGTAGAGACCCTGAACCATTGCACAGACCCTGAACCATTGCACAGACCCTGAACCATTGTAGAGACCCTGAACCATTGTAGAGACCCTGAACCATTGCACAGACCTTGAACCATTGTACAGACCTTGAACCATTGTAGAGACCCTGAACCATTGCACAGACCCTGAAACATTACACAGACCTTGAACCATTGCACAGACCCTGAACCATTGCACAGACCCTGAACCATTGCACAGACCTTGAACCATTGTAGAGACCCTGAACCATTGCACAGACCCTGAACCATTGCAAAGACCCTGAACCATTGTAGAGACCCTGAACCATTGTAGAAACCCTGAACCATTGTAGAGACCCTGAAACATTGCACAGACCCTGAACCATTGTAGAGACCCTGAACCATTGTAGAGACCCTGAACCATTGCACAGACCCTGAACCATTGTAGAGACCCTGAACCATTGCACAGACCCTGAACCATTGTAGAGACCCTGAACCATTGCACAGACCCTGAACCATTGTAGAGACCCTGAACCATTGCACAGACCCTGAACCATTGTACAGACCCTGAACCATTGCACAGAACCTGAACCATTGCACAGACCCTGAACCATTGCACAGGCCCTGAACCATTGTAGAGACCCTGAACCATTGCACAGACCCTGAACCATTGTAGAGACCCTGAACCATTGCACAGACCCTGAACCATTGTAGAGACTCTGAACCATTGTAGAGACCCTGAACCATTGCACAGACCCTGAACCATTGTAGAGACTCTGAACCATTGCACAGACCCTGAACCATTGTAGAGACCCTGAACCATTGCACAGACCCTGAACCATTGTAGAGACCCTGAACCATTGCACAGACCCTGAACCATTGTAGAGACCCTGAACCATTGCACAGACCCTGAACCATTGCACAGACCCTGAACCATTGAAGAGACCCTGAACCATTGCACAGACCCTGAACCATTGTAGAGACTCTGAACCATTGCACAGACCCTGAACCATTGTAGAGACCCTGAACCATTGCACAGACCCTGAACCATTGTAGAGACCCTGAACCATTGCACAGACCCTGAACCATTGCACAGACCCTGAACCATTGTAGAGACCCTGAACCATTGCACAGACCCTGAACCATTGTAGAGACCCTGAACCATTGCACAGACCCTGAACCATTGCACAGACCCTGAACCATTGTAGAGACCCTGAACCATTGCACAGACCCTGAACCATTGCACAGGCCCTGAACCATTGTAGAGACCCTGAACCATTGCACAGACCCTGAACCATTGCACAGACCCTGAATCAATGCACAGACCCTGAACCATTTTAGAGACCCTGAACGATTGTAGAGACCCTGAACCAAAACACAGACCCTGAGCCATTGCACAGACCCTGAACCATTGCACAGACCCTGAACCATTGCACAGACCCTGAACCATTGCACAGACCCTGAACCATTTTAGAGACCCTGAACGATTGTAGAGACCCTGAACCAAAACACAGACCCTGAACCATTGCACAGACCCTGAACCATTGTAGAGACCCTGAACCATTGCACAGACCCTGAACCATTGTAGAGACCCTGAACCATTGTAGAGACCCTGAACCATTGTAGAGACCCTGAACCAAAACACAGACCCTGAACCATTGCACAGATCCTGAACCATTGTAGAGACCCTGAACCATTGTAGAGACCCTGAACCACTGTAGAGACCCTGAGCCATTGCACAGACCCTGAACCATTGCACAGACCCTGAACCATTGTAGAGACCCTGAACCATTGTAGAGACCCTGAACCATTGCACAGACCTTGAACCATTGTAGAGACCCTGAACCATTGCACAGACCCTGAAACATTGCACAGACCTTGAACCATTGCACAGACCCTGAACCATTGCACAGACCCTGAACCATTGCACAGACCTTGAACCATTGTAGAGACCCTGAACCATTGCACAGACCCTGAACCATTGCAAAGACCCTGAACCATTGTAGAGACCCTGAACCATTGTAGAAACCCTGAACCATTGTAGAGACCCTGAAACATTGCACAGACCCTGAACCATTGTAGAGACCCTGAACCATTGTAGAGACCCTGAACCATTGCACAGACCCTGAACCATTGTAGAGACCCTGAACCATTGCACAGACCCTGAACCATTGTAGACCCTGAACCATTGCACAGACCCTGAACCATTGTAGAGACCCTGAACCATTGCACAGACCCTGAACCATTGTAGAGACCCTGAACCATTGCACAGACCCTGAACCATTGTAGAGACTCTGAACCATTGTAGAGACCCTGAACCATTGCACAGACCCTGAACCATTGTAGAGACTCTGAACCATTGCACAGACCCTGAACCATTGTAGAGACCCTGAACCATTGCACAGACCCTGAACCATTGTAGAGACCCTGAACCATTGCACAGACCCTGAACCATTGTAGAGACCCTGAACCATTGCACAGACCCTGAACCATTGCACAGACCCTGAACCATTGAAGAGACCCTGAACCATTGCACAGACCCTGAACCATTGTAGAGACTCTGAACCATTGCACAGACCCTGAACCATTGTAGAGACCCTGAACCATTGCACAGACCCTGAACCATTGTAGAGACCCTGAACCATTGCACAGACCCTGAACCATTGCACAGACCCTGAACCATTGTAGAGACCCTGAACCATTGCACAGACCCTGAACCATTGTAGAGACCCTGAACCATTGCACAGACCCTGAACCATTGCACAGACCCTGAATCATTGCACAGACCCTGAACCATTGCACAGACCCTGAACCATTGCACAGACCCTGAACCATTGTAGAGACCCTGAACCATTGCACAGACCCTGAACCATTGTACAGACCCTGAACCATTGCACAGAACCTGAACCATTACACAGACCCTGAACCATTGCACAGACCCTGAACCATTGCACAGACCCTGAACCATTGTAGAGACCCTGAACCATTGTAGAGACCCTGAACCATTGCACAGACCCTGAACCATTGTAGAAACCCTGAACCATTGTAGAGACCCTGAAACATTGCACAGACCCTGAACCATTGTAGAGACCCTGAACCATTGTAGAGACCCTGAACCATTGCACAGACCCTGAACCATTGTAGAGACCCTGAACCATTGCACAGACCCTGAACCATTGTAGAGACCCTGAACCATTGCACAGACCCTGAACCATTGTAGAGACCCTGAACCATTGCACAGACCCTGAACCATTGTACAGACCCTGAACCATTGCACAGAACCTGAACCATTGCACAGACCCTGAACCATTGCACAGACCCTGAACCATTGTAGAGACCCTGAACCATTGCACAGACCCTGAACCATTGTAGAGACTCTGAACCATTGTAGAGACCCTGAACCATTGCACAGACCCTGAACCATTGTAGAGACTCTGAACCATTGCACAGACCCTGAACCATTGTAGAGACCCTGAACCATTGCACAGACCCTGAACCATTGTAGAGACCCTGAACCATTGCACAGACCCTGAACCATTGTAGAGACCCTGAACCATTGCACAGACCCTGAACCATTGCACAGACCCTGAACCATTGAAGAGACCCTGAACCATTGCACAGACCCTGAACCATTGTAGAGACTCTGAACCATTGCACAGACCCTGAACCATTGCACAGACCCTGAACCATTGCACAGACCCTGAACCATTGCACAGACCCTGAATCATTGCACAGACCCTGAACCATTGCACAGACCCTGAACCATTGTAGAGACCCTGAACCATTGTAGAGACCCTGAACCAAAACACAGACCCTGAACCATTGCACAGACCCTGAACCATTGTAGAGACCCTGAACCATTGCACAGACCCTGAACCATTGTAGAGACCCTGAACCATTGTAGAGACCCTGAACCAAAACGCAGACACTGAACCATTGCACAGACCCTGAACCATTGTACAGACCCTGAACCATTGAACAGACCCTGAACCATTGCACAGACCCTGAACCATTGTAGAGACCCTGAACCATTGCACAGACCCTGAACCATTGTAGAGACCCTGAACCATTGCACAGACCCTGAACCATTGAACAGACCCTGAACCATTGCACAGACCCTGAACCATTGTAGAGACCCTGAACCATTGAACAGACCCTGAACCATTGCACAGACCCTGAACCATTGAACAGACCCTGAACCATTGTAGAGACCCTGAACCATTGTAGAGACCCTGAACCATTGCACAGACCCTGAACCATTGCACAGACCCTGAATCATTGCACAGACCCTGAACCATTGTAGAGACCCTGAACCATTGCACAGACCCTGAACCATTGTAGAGACCCTGAACCATTGTAGAGACCCTGAACCATTGCACAGATCCTGAACCATTGCACAGACCCTGAACCATTGTAGAGACCCTGAACCATTGCACAGACCCTGAACCATTGCACAGACCCTGAACCATTGTAGAAACCCTGAACCATTGCACAGATCCTGATCCATTGCACAGACCCTGAATCATTGTAGAGACCCTGAACCATTGCACAGAACCTGAACCATTGCACAGACCCTGAACCCTTGCACAGACCCTGAACCATTGTACAGACCCTGAACCATTGCACAGAACCTGAACCATTGCAGACTCTGAACCATTGCACAGACCCTGAACCATTGCACAGACCCTGAACCATTGCACAGACCCTGATCCCTTGCACAGACCCTGAACCATTGTAGAGACCCTGAACCATTGTACAGACCCTGAACCATTGTAGAGACCCTGAACTATTGTACAGACCCTGAACCATTGCACAGACCCTGAACCATTGCACAGAACCTGAACCATTGCACAGACCCTGAACCATTGTAGAGACCCTGAACCATTGCACAGACCCTGAACGATTGTAGAGACCCTGAACCATTGCACAGACCTTGAAACATTGTAGAGACCCTGAACCATTGCACAGACCCTGAACCATTGCACAGACCCTGAACCATTGTAGAGACCCTGAACCATTGTAGAAACCCTGAACCATTGTAGAGACCCTGAAACATTGCACAGACCCTGAACCATTGTAGAGACCCTGAACCATTGTAGAGACCCTGAACCATTGCACAGACCCTGTACCATTGTACAGACCCTGAACCATTGCACAGAACCTGAACCATTGCACAGACCCTGAACCATTGCACAGACCCTGAACCATTGTAGAGACCCTGAACCATTGCACAGACCCTGAACCATTGCACGGACCCTGAACCATTTCACAGACCCTGAACCATTGCACAGACCCTGAACCATTGCACAGACCCTGAACCATTGCACAGACCCTGAACCATTGTAGAGACGCTGAACCATTGCACAGACCCTGAACCATTGCACAGACCCTGACCCATTGTAGAGACCCTGAACCATTGTAGAGACCCTGAACCATTGCACAGACCCTGAACCATTGCACAGACCCTGAACCATTGTAGAGACCCTGAACCATTGCACAGACCCTGAACCATTGCACAGACCCTGAACCATTGCACAGACTCGCACCAAGTCCCGTTCACCCATCACCCCTGTGCTCGCTGACCTACATTGGCTCCCGGTTAAGCAACGCCTTGATTATAATATTCTCATCCTTATTTTCAAAACCCTCTGTGGCCTCCCCCCTCGCAATCTCTGTAATCTCCTCCAGCCCCACAACCGTCCAAGATTGCTGCGCTCCTCCAATTCTGGCCTCTTGAGCATCCCCGATTTTAATCGCTCCACCATTGGCGGCCGTGCCTTCAGCTGCCGAGGCCCTAAGCTCTGGAATTCCCTCCCTAAACCTCTCTGCCTCGCTACCTCTCTCTGCAACTTTAAGACCGTCCTTAAATCCTACCTCTTTGACCAAGCTTTTGGTCACCTGCCATAATATCTCCTTATGTGGCTCGGTGTCAAATTCTGTTTGATAATCGCTGCTGTGAAGCACCTTGGGAGGTTTTGCTACGTTAAAGGCGCTGTATAAATGCAATTTGTTGTTGTTGTGCCATTATAGAGAACTCAACCATAGACCCAAAGGGGTAAAAATTGAGTCGCGCCCCATTTGGGGCGCTAACCTCGCCGGGGCGCGACTTTTAGCGCCCCGAAAAAATTAGCGGCCCCGCGCCGGAACTTCAGTGGTTGCGCCCCAAGAGGGAAGCGGGGCGCAACTGGAAGCACCCCGCATCCCTCTTGGGGCGCTGCGAGTGAATATCCTGGCGCTACGTGGCGCTGCGGCACGTCGCGCCGCGGTATTGCAGGCCTTCCTCCCCTTAAAGGGGAGGGGCCTTGCGCAGCGCGAACCGGGGCCCAGCTGGGCTCCCAGGGATCGGGAGTGCCGGCAAAAGAGCCCGGCACTCAAGAGAAGTGCCGAGCTTTGGAGCGCAGCCGGCACTTCACGGTGGGGGGGCTTCACGGGGGCCGGGGACAGCAACGGGGGCAGGTGCTGGCAGGCGGCCAGCAACAAAAATGGCCGCCTGCCACCTCCCCTTTAAATATCGCCGCCCCGGCCGCACGTACGCCCCCCTGAACCCGTCGGACATAGCGTCTGGCGGTAAATCAGGGGGCGCGACTGAAGATCACTGCCGGGGCGCGAGCGGGGCGCTGCGCACGGCGATGACGTCATCGCCGGCGGCGCAGCGCCACAGGGCGCTACCGGCTGCCGCCGCCGCTAACCTCCCACTAAATTTTTCGGGAGGCATGGCCGGCGCTGCGCCCGGGCGTTAGCTGCTTTACGCCCCATTAGCGCCCATTTAAGGCGCTAACGGGAGGCGCAAGCAGCTGAATTTTTCCCCCAAAGAGTTTACAGCTCAGGAGGAGGCCACTCGGTCCATTATGTCTGTGCCCGCTCTTTGCTAAAGAATCCAAAACTAATTCACCTGCCCTACATAGCCCTCTATCCTTCTCTGCCTTAAATATTTATTCAACTTTCACTTATAAGATGCAATGGTCTCTGCACCAACCACTCCCTGTGGTAAAGTATTTCACGCCCCAACAGCCCTCTGCGTAAAGACATTTCTCCCAACATAAGAACATAAGAAATAGGAGCAGGACTAGGCCATACGGCCCCTCGAGCCTGCTCCATCATTCAATAAGATCATGGCTGATCATCCACCTCAATTCCAGTTTCCCGCCCAATCTCCATATCCCTCGATTCCCCTAGAGTCCAAAAATCTAGCGATCTCAGCCTTGAATATACTCAACGACTGAGCCTCCACAGAATTCCAAAGATTCACCACCCTCTGAGTGAAGAAATTCCTCCTCATCTCAGTCTTAAATGGCCGACCCCTTACCCTCACACTCTTAGTGACAATTTTAAATTGTTGTCCCTTTGTCGTCACTGACTCCCAAACCAGAGGAAATAATCTTTCTCCATTCACCCCATCAAAACCCTTCACCCTGAAATTAAATGTTGTTCTAGCCTTCGCTGCCCGAGTGGAAATGGTGTCAGGGGGGGGGGGGGGGGGGAGTGGAGGTCGGGGAGGGGGAACTGGAAGGCCAGGGAGTGGAGCGGAGGTCTGGAGGGGTGATTTATATATGGACGGGGCCTAACGCCCATTTCAGGCATGGGCCCTGTAAGCAATGTTCCCTGTAATTTTGTTTGGCGTCAAGCGGCCCCTTCAAAATACCCCACATCCACAGTTTTGCTCATTGAAAAGCCGGCAAGCCGGCTGCACGAGGTCCCTGGAGCAGTGCGCGGGGTCCGTGGAGCAGTGCGCGGGGTCCGTGGAGCAGTGCGCGGGGTCCGTGGAGCAGTGCGCGGGGTCCGTGGAGCAGTGCGCGGGGTCCGTGGAGCAGTGCGCGGGGTCTGTGGAGCACTCCGCGGGGTCCGTGGAGCAGTGCGCGGGGTCCCTGGAGCAGTGCGCGGGGTCCGTGGAGCAGTGCGCGGGGTCCCTGGAGCAGTGCGCGGGGTCCGTGGAGCAGTCCGCGGGGTCCCTGGAGCAGTGCGCGGGGTCCGTGGAGCAGTGCGCGGTGTCCCTGGAGCAGTGCGCGGGGTCTCTGGAGCAGTGCGCGGGGTCCGTGGAGCAGTGCGCGGGGTCCCTGGAGCAGTGCGCGGGGTCCCTGGAGCAGTGCGCGGGGTCTGTGGAGCAGTGCGCGGGGTCCCTGGAGCAGTGCGCGGGGTCCGTGGAGCAGTGCGCGGGGTCTGTGGAGCAGTGCGCGGGGTCCCTGGAGCAGTGCGCGGGGTCCGTGGAGCAGTGCGCGGGGTCCCTGGAGCAGTGCGCGGGGTCCGTGGAGCAGTGCGCGGGGTCCCTGGAGCAGTGCGCGGGGTCTCTGGAGCACTCCGCGGGGTCCCTGGAGCACTCCGCGGGGTCCCTGGAGCAGTGCGCGGGGTCCCTGGAGCAGTGCGCGGGGTCTCTGGAGCACTCCGCGGGGTCCCTGGAGCAGTGCGCGGGGTCCCTGGAGCAGTGCGCGGGGTCCGTGGAGCACTCCGCGGTTGGGCAGCTTATAGGGAATGTTGCCTGTAAGCCAAGCTCTTTTTCTTTCCCAGTATCCGGCCGGAAATGGGGGTGCGCTACCTGCCCACCATATTGGGGGCTCCAGGGACTTGAGCACATAAAGCTAGGCTGACACTCTAGTGCAGTGCTGAGGGAGCGCTACACTGTCGGAGGTGCCGTCTTTCGGATGAGATGTTAAACCGAGGCCCCATCTGCTCTCTCAGGTGGACGTAAAAGATCCAATGGCTCTATTTCGAAGAAGAGCTGGGAAGTTATCCCCGGTGTCCTGGCCAATATTTATCCTTCAACCAACATAACAAAAACAGATTATCCGGTCATTATCACATTGCTGTTTGTGGGAGCTTGCTGTGCGCAAATTGGCTGCCGTGTTTCCTACATTACAACAGTAACTACACTGCATAAAGTACTTCATTGGCTGTAAAGAGCTTTGAGACGTCCGGTGGTCGTGAAAGGCGCTATAGAAATGCAAGTCTTTTTCTTTCTTATAAAAGCCAGCGCTGCACAGACCAATTTGTAGGCTGAAGTCTTAAGCCAGCTGTGTTTAAACGAGGTTCTGATTATTGCAACAGAGCGACTAATTACCACCAGAAATGAAAGGGGTCACATGTGTGTTCAGGCAGTGCGGTTAAATGTGCCAAACAGTGATTGTCCATTGAATCGTTACACAATCTGTGTGGTTTTGTTACACAACCGCTTCCCTGGCACAGACCGCGTAGTGTGATCAGTGAAAGGGACTTTCCTCCCGTATAAAACAATAAACTGCCTGTATCGGAGCTGTCAGCGGCTCTGCCCAGCGCGGTGCTGCATCTCCACGGACTAGAAGGTCCCCGGTTTGGCCTGGAGGTCGCGGCTCTCAGTCAGCGAGGAGGTGGTAGAGCAATGGCCACCCTTGGCCTCAGCACCCTCCCCGCGTCAGGCAAGTCGGCCGGGGTTTCCGGCCCTCGATCGCTACTCGTCTGGAACCCCTGGTGGAAAAGTGCGGGCTCGGGCTCGGGCTCCACGGTGATGCCTGCCGGAGTCGAGCAGCCCGTTGACGCGCTCGGTCCAGGCTGCCAGATGAAGAGTGGCCGCGTGGTAAAGGTACAGGGGAGGCTCGGTGATCCCCTACCCCAGCAAGGGGCAGCTCTATCTCGGGCGGAAGAGGAAGGTGGGGGGGGGTGGGGGTGGTAAAAAGAATGGAGAGGAGGAAATATTTAAAAACATAAACCTTTGTCCAGATCCCGATTAAGAATTCTTGCAGACCTTGGCACCAAGAACGTTGGGCGGAGGGCGGCGGGGGCGCGCGCCCACAATCCCACCCCACCCCACAAACACGTGGCAAACTGCATAAAGAGTTCGGCCTGTGGAATGTTTACACACATCCTGCCTGTGCCGGCTCTTTGACAGAACTCTCCAATTACTCCCACTCCCCCTGCTCTTTCCCCACAGCCCTGCAAATGATTTCTATTCCAGTGAAATGAGCCCCAGTCTGCTCAATCTTAACTCACAGTTCCATCCTCTCAATTGCAATAACCTCCGTGTAAGCCTTTTCTGCACATTCTCCCATCATAAGTCTTGGAACGCAAAGCTGACACAGGCTCCATGTTCAACCAAACCCCGAGGGCAAAGCAGGGCCTGCAACACACTGCCCAGACTTGTTTCATTTCATCTAATACATACACACAGCTGATCCCGGGGGCATAACTGGTGGATTAAGCTATGAACTTTCACCTCTGGTCAGACTGGCTGAAAGTCTCCTTTCTCTGCTGGCTGCAAGGGGCCAATGTGAACATAAGAACATAAGAAACATGAGCAGGAGTCGGCCATACGGCCCCTCGAGCCTGCTCCGCCATCCAATAAGATCATGGCTGATCTTCTACCTCATCTCCACTTTCCTGCACTATCCCCATATCCCTTGAATCCCTTAATATTCAAAAATCTATCGATCTCAGCCTTGAATATACTCAACGACTGAGCCTCCACAGCCCTCTGGGGTAGAGAATTCCAAAGATTCATCACCCTCTGAGTGAAGAAATTTCTCCTCATCTCAGTCCTAAATGGCCGACCCCTTATTCTGAGACTGTGACCCCTGGTTCTAGACTCCCCAGCCAGGGGAAACATCCTCCCTGCATCTACCCTGTCAAGCCTTGTAAGAATTTTGTATGTTTCATTGAGATCACCTCTCATTCTTCTGAACTCTGGAGAATATAGGCCTAGTCTACTCAATCTCTCCTCATAGGACAATCCCCCCATCCCAGGAACCAGTCTGGTGAGCCTTCGTTGCACTCCCTCTATGGCAAGTATATCCTTCCTTAGGTAAGGAGACCAAAACTGTACACAATACTCCAGGTGTGGTCTCACCAGCTCACCACCACCTTCTCAAGGGCAACTAGGGATGGGCAATAAATGCTGGCCTTGCCAGCGACGCCCACATCCCATGAACGAATTTTTAAAAAAGTCCCCTTCAGAATCTTATATATTTCAGTGAGATCCCCTCTCATTCTTCTAAACTCCAGAGAGTTTAGGCCCAATCTATTCAATCTTGAAATGTGTTTGGTCCGTCTCAGCCTTGTGGGGAAAAGCCCATAGTGCAAAACCACTGGTCCCCATCTACCTGCCTGTTACCTTGCAGTGCACCCTACACATCTTTCAGGTGGAACGTTAAACCGAGGCCACACCTGCTCTCTCCTGTGGACATAAAGGATCCCATGGCCACGATTTCGAAGAAGAGCAGGGGGAGTTCTCTCCAGCGTCCTGTGGCCATTATTTATCCCTCAACCAACATCACTAAAACATTATCAGATGTGGGCCACAAATTGGCTGCTGCATTTCCTACATTACAACAGTGACTACACTTCAAAAAGTAAAGCACTTTAGGAAGTCCTGTATAGGCGCTATATGAACGTACGGTCTTCCTTTCTATGCAGCACCACCGAGGAAATCTCACTCGCTCCCTACCACAGATTTTCTTTGGCCGATTGCCAGTAACAGGGTAACCGGAGAGATACTTTGATTGATTGGACCGCCCGAGAACAATAACCGAGTCCCTAGGGTTGGTCAAGCCAACTGTGCAAAGACTCAAAGCCGTCCTGTAGCTTGGTTCAGGATCAGATCTGCAACCAAGTCAATCAATCTTTCTTGGAACCTTTCTGCTGAATGTGTCTGTAATCTGTCCCGACATTAATAAGTCTGTTTTCGCCGTGTATTCTGTCACACAAGAAAGGGGTTGGAACACCATGAAGCGTCAGGCGTGCTGTCAGCTGTGGCTCAGCGAGTCGCACTCTCACCTCTGAGTCAGAAGGTCGTGGGTTCAAGTCCCACTCCAGAGACATTAAGCACATGATCTAGGCTGACACTCCCAGTGCAGTGCTGAGGGAGTGCTGCACTGTCGGAGGTGCCGTTTTTCAGATGAGACGTTAAACCGAGGCCCCGTCTGCTCTCAGGTGGATGTAAACGATCCCACTGACACTATTTTGAAGACGAGCAGGGGAGTTCTCCCCGGTGTCCTGGGCCAATATTTATCCCTCAATCGACATCACTAAAACAGATTATCTGGTCATTATCACACTGCTGTTTGTGGGAGCTTGCTGTGCGCAATTTGGCTGCCACGTTTCCTACATTATAAAATTTACGACACTCCAAAAGTCCTACATTGGCTGTGAAGCGCTTTGGGACATCATGAAAGGCGGTGTATAAATTCAAGTCTTTTTTTCTTTAAAAGTAAAGGAACAATTCCATTAACAGAGAGGGAAGATAAAGTTGTGCTAAAAGCCATCATTTACAGGTCGTCACTCAAAATTCAACCAATAATTAATTGTTGTCTCTCTTCCAAAGGTCATAATGAACTGTCATGTATGTCTGAACATGACTGGGGCTGTCCATTTTCCCTCAATCTTTACACAGCTGAAAACATAAGTTCCTTTGCTGCTCTGGTCTGACGTATGGATGATTTGGATGAGGGGACCAAATGTAATATATCCAAGTTTGCTGATGATACAAAGCTGGGTGGGAATGTAAGTTGTGAGGAGGATGCAAGGAAGCTTCAAGGGGATATAAACAGGCTAGGTGAGTGGGCAAGAACATGGCAAATGGAATATAATGTGGAGAAATGTGAAGTTATCCACTTTGGTAGGAAAAATAGAAAAGCAGAGTATTTTTTAAATGGTGAGAGATTGGGAAATGTTGGTGTTCAGAGGGACCTGGGTGTCCTTGTACACGAACCACTGAAAGTTAACATGCAGGTACAGCAAACAATTAGGAAAGCAAATGGTATGTTGGCCTTTATTACAAGAGGATTTGAGCATAAGAGTAAAGACGTCTTACTGCAATTATATAGGGCCCTTGGTGAGACCACACCTGGAGTATTGTGCACAGTTCTTTCTCCTTACCTAAGGAAGGATATACTTGCCATAGAGGGAGTGCAACGAAGGTTCACCAGACTGGTTCCTGGGATGGGGGGATTGTCCTATGAGGAGAGATTGAGTAGACTAGGCCTATATTCTTTCGAGTTTAGAAGATGAGAAGCTGATCTCGTTGAAACATACAAAATGCTTACAGGGCTTGACAGGGTAGATGCAGGGTGGCTGTTTCCCCTGGCTGGGGAGTCTAGAACCAGGGGTCACAGTCTCAGAATAAGGGGTCGGCCATTTACGACTGAGATGAGGAGAAATTTCTTCACTCAGAGGGCGGTGAACCTGTTGGAATTCTCTACCCCAGAGGGCTGTGGAGGCTCAGTCGTTGAGTATATTCAAGACAGAGATCGATAGATTTTTGAATATTAAGGGAATCACGGAATATAGGGATAGTGCAGGAGAGTGGAGATGAGGTAGAAGATCAGTCATGATCTTATTGAATGGCGGAGCAGGCTCGAGGGGCCGAATGGCCGACTCCTGATTCTATTTCTTATGTTCTTATATGTAGATGAGAACCACCCACAAGTCATAAACTAATCTACTGGCTGTGAAAGAGTTGGTGGTTTGGGAGAGTGTAAGAACACAGCCAACAGGAAAAGACCACTTCTACCAGGAAACCTGCAGCATAACCGGCCGGTGTCCACTCCCCCCGATCATCGACTCCACCCATTTAATCTCCCACAGCCGGTGTCCACTCCCCCCGATCATAACTGGCCGGTGTCCACTCTCCCCTATCATCGACTCTCCCCAATCACTGACTCTACCCATTGAATCTCCTCCCACAGCCCATGTACACTCTACCCTATCATGGACTCTACCCACCCATTGAATCTCCCACAGCCCATGTCCACTCTCCCCGATCATCGACTCCACCCATTGAATCTCCCACAGCCGGTGTCCACTCCCCCCGATCATCGACTCCACCCATTGAATCTCCCACAGCCCATGTACACTCTCCCCGATCATCGACTCCACCCATTGAATCTCCCACAGCCCATGTCCACTCTCCCCGATCACTGACTCTACCCATTGAATCTCCCACAGCCCATGTCCACTCTCCCCGATCACAGACTCTACCCACCCATTGAACATCCTCCCACAGCCCATGTGGACTCTCCCCTATCACTGACTCCACCCACCCATTGAATCTCCCACAGCCCATGTACACTCTCCCCGATCACTGACTCTACCCATTGAATCTCCCACAGCCCATGTCCACTCTCCCCGATCACAGACTCTACCCACCCATTGAACATCCTCCCACAGCCCATGTCCACTCTCCCCTATCACTGACTCCACCCACCCATTGAATCTCCCACAGCCCATGTACACTCTCCCCTATCACAGACTCTACCAACCCATTTAATCTCCTCCCACAGCCCATGTCCACTCTCCCCTATCACAGACTCTACCCATTGAATCTCCCACAGCCCATGTCCACTCTCCCCGATCACTGACTCTACCCATTGAATCTCCTCCCACAGCCCATGTACACTCTCCCCTATCATAGACTCCACCCACCCATTTAATCTCCTCCCACAGCCCATGTACACTCTCCCCTATCATAGACTCCACCCACCCATTTAATCTCCTCCCACAGCCCATGTACACTCTCCCCTATCATGGACTCTACCCACCCATTTAATCTCCTCCCACAGCCCATGTACACTCTCACCTATCATGGACTCTACCCACCCATTTAATCTCCTCCTACAGCCCATGTACACTCTCCCCTATCATGGACTCCACCCACCCATTTAATCTCCTCCTACAGCCCATGTACACTCTCCCCTATCATGGACTCCACCCACCCATTTAATCTCCCACAGCCCATGTACACTCTCCCCTATCACGGACTCTACCTACCCATTTAATCTCCTCCCACAGCCCATGTACACTCTCCCCTATCATGGACTCCACCCACCCATTTAATCTCCTCCCACAGCCCATGTACACTCTCCCCTATCACGGACTCTACCTACCCATTTAATCTCCCACAGCCCATGTACACTCTCCCCTATCACGGACTCTACCTACCCATTTAATCTCCTCCCACAGCCCATGTACACTCTCCGCTATCATGGACTCCACCCACCCATTTAATCTCCTCCCACAGCCCATGTACACTCTCCCCTATCATGGACTCCACCCACCCGTTTAATCTCCTCCCACAGCCCATGTACACTCTCCCCTATCATGGACTCTACCCACCCATTTAATCTCCTCCCACAGCCCATGTACACTCTCCCATATCATGGACTCCACCCACCCATTTAATCTCCTCCCACAGCCCATGTACACTCTCCCCTATCATGGAATCTACCCACCCATTTAATCTCCTCCCACAGCCCATGTACACTCTACCCTATCACGGACTCTACCCACCCATTTAATCTCCTCCCACAGCCCATGTACACTCTCCCCTATCATGGACTCTACCCACACATTTAATCTCCTCCCACAGCCCATGTACACTCTACCCTATCACTGACTCTACCCACCCATTTAATCTCCTCCCACAGCCCATGTACACTCTCCCCTATCATCGACTCTACCCACCCATTTAATCTCCTCCCACAGCCCATGTTCACTCTCCCCTATCATGGACTCTACCCACCCATTTAATCTCCTCCCACAGCCCATGTACACTCTCCCCTATCATGGACTCCACCCACCCATTTAATCTCCTCCCACAGCCCATGTACACTCTCCCCTATCATGGACTCCACCCACCCATTTAATCTCCTCCCACAGCCCATGTACACTCTCCCCTATCATAGATTCTACCCAGCCATTTAATCTCCTCCCACAGCCCATGTACACTCTCCCCTATCATAGACTCTACCCACCCATTTAATCTCCTCCCACAGCCCATGTACACTCTCCCCTATCATGGACTCTACCCACCCATTTAATCTCCTCCCACAGCCCATGTACACTCTCCCCTATCATAGATTCTACCCACCCATTTAATCTCCTCCCACAGCCCATGTACACTCTCCCCTAGCATAGACTCTACCCACCCATTTAATCTCCTCCCACAGCCCATGTACACTCTCCCCTATCATAGACTCTACCCACCCATTTAATCTCCTCCCACAGCCCATGTACACTCTCCCCTATCATAGACTCTACCCACCCATTTAATCTCCTCCCACAGCCCATGTACACTCTCCCCTATCATAGACTCTACCCACCCATTTAATCTCCTCCCACAGCCCATGTATACTCTCCCCTATCGTGGACTCTACCCACCCATTTAATCTCCTCCCACAGCCCATGTATACTCTCCCCTATCATAGATTCTACCCACCCATTTAATCTCCTCCCACAGCCCATGTATACTCTCCCCTATCATGACTCTACCCACCCATTTAATCTCCTCCCACAGCCCATGTACATTAAAATGTGATGAAGCTTTGATGTGTCTGACTGAGAAAAGTGAAAACAAAACATATTAAGCACATTCCAGATGTCCTTCATCCTCCATCTCCTGGTAACTCCTTTACAAGGATGATAGCAGAACTGAGAGGTTTTTCCTGTCAGGAAAGTTTGAACAGGCTGGGGCTTTTTTCTCTGGAAAAGGGAAGGCTGAAGGGTGACCTGATGGAGGTCTTTAAAATTATGAAAGAGTTTGATAGGATAGGGTGAAGTCATCCTCGGTTCCGAGGGACTGCCTAAGAAAGAAAGACGTAGAGAAGATGTTTCCACTTGTGGGGGAGACCAGAACTAGGGGCCATCAATATACGATAGTCACTAATAAATCCAATCGGGAATTCAGGAGAAACTTCTTCACCCAGAGAGTGGTGAGAATGTGGAACTCGCTATCACAGGGAGTGGTTGAGGCGAATAGTATAGATACATTTAAGGGGAAGCTAGATAAGTACATGAGTGAGAAAGGAATCGAAGGTTATGTTTATAGGGTGAGATAAGATGAAGAAGGGTGGGAGGAGGCTCGTGTGGAGCATAAACACCGGCAGGGACCAGTTGGGCCTGTTTCTGTGCGGTGAATTCTCTGTAACTCGCAGATTTTCTTTGACTATCAACTGGCTTGAGTTAACAGGCATGAAGCAACCTTTATGACATGCAGGAGATAGGTAGGTATGAAGATAGGTAGGTGTGAAGATAGGTAGGTGTGAAGATAGGTAGGTGTGAAGCAAACTTCTCTGCCAGTGTTTAGCCACTCCGATTCAGCAGAGTTCAAGGTGGATTTCCTTACAGTTATCTTGGCAGGTGCATGATTAAATGATCATTAAAAACAAATTGAAAGCTTATTATTGCGACTTTAATCACTGTGGGCAGAACTCATTGTAGAACATTGTTAGCCATGGTTGAGTCACTTTTTTGTTTTATTTTTATGCCAAACTGGGATGAATAAATTCTGTAGTTCATTCATGCGATCTTTGAATGTTTGCCATTGCCTATCCACCATCAACCCTTTGAGTGACATTCCCCAATCAATCCTACCCAACTCGTGCCTCATACCATCGTAATTTCCTTTATTTAAATTCAGGACCCTAGTCTCTGAGTCAACTACTTCACTCTCCATCTTAATGAAGAATTCTATCATATTATGATCGCTCCGACCCAAGGGGCCTCGCACAACAGGATTGCTAATTAATCCTTTCTCATTACATATTACCCAGTCTAAGATGGCCTGATCTCTAGTTGGTTCCTCGACATATTGGTCCAGGAAACCATCCCGTATACACTCCAGGAATTCCTCATCCACAGTATTGTTACTAATTTGGTTAGCCCAATCTATATGTAGATTAAAGTCACCCATGATGACTGCTGTGCTCTTATTGCACGCTTCTCTAATTTCCCTTTTAATGCCATCCCCAACCTCCGTATTACTGTTTGGGGTCTATACACCACTCCCACTAGCGTTTTCTGCCCCTTGGTATTTCTCAGTTCTACCCATACAGATTCCGCATCATCAGAGCTAATATCCTTCCTTACAATTGTGTTAATCCCCTCTTTAACCAGCAATGCTACCCCATCTCCTTTTCCTTTTTGCCTATCTTTCCTGAATATTAAATCCCCCTGTATGTTGAGTTCCCAGCCTTGGTCACCCTGGAGCCATGTTTCCGTAATCCCAATCATATCATATTCGTTTACCTCTATTTGCGCAGCTAATTCATCCACCTTATTACGAATGCTCCTCGCATTAAGACACAAAGCCTTCAGGCTTGTTTTTTTAACGCTCTTAGACCTTTCAGAATTATTATTTACTGTGGCCACGTTTAATTTAAACCCTTGATTTCTCTGACTGCCACCTTTGTTTTTTTCCTACCTGACTTTTGCTTCTATCCTTGTTTCCCTTTCCTCTGTCTCCCTGCTCAGGTTCCCAACCCCCTGCCATTTTAGTTAAAACCCTCCCCCAGAGCACTAGCAAACACTCCCCCAAGGATATCGGTCCCGGTCCTGCCCAGATGCAAACCGTCCAGTTTGTACTGGTCCCACCTGCCCCAGAACCGGTTCCGATGTCCCAGGAATTTGAATCCCTCCCCCTTGCACCATTCCTCTAGCCACGTATTCACCTGAAATATCCTTCTATTTCTACTCTGACTAGCACGTGGCACTGGTAGCAATCCGGAGATTACTACCTTTGAGGTCCTATTTTTTAATTTACCTCCTAACTCCCTATATTCAGCTTTTAGGACCTCATCCCGTTTTTTACCTATATCGTTGGTACCTATATGCACCACGACAACTGGCTGTTCACCCTCCCCTTCCAAAATGTTCTGCAGCCGCTCTGAGACATCCTTGACCCTTGCACCAGGGAGGCAACACACCATCCTGGAGTCTCGTTTGCGGCCACAGAAATGCCTATCTATTCCCCTTACAATAGAATCCCCTATCACTATAGCTCTACCCCTCTTTTTCCTCCCGTCCTGTGCAGCAGAACCACCCCTGGTGCCAGGAAGTTGGCTGCTGCTGCCTTCCCCTGATAAGCCATCCCCCTCAACAGTATCCAAAGCGGTATATCTGTTTGAGAGGGGGATGTCCACAGGGGACTCCTGCACTACTTGCCTGCGCCTACTACTCTGCCTGGTGGTCACCCATTCTCTTTCTGCCTGTGCAACCTTTACCTGCGGTGTGACCAACTCATTAAACGTGATATCCACGAGGTGCTCAGCATCGCGAATGCTCCAGTATGTTTCCATTCGCAGCTCCAGCGCCGCAATGCGGTCTGCCAGTAGCTGCAGCTGGATACACTTCCCGCACACATGGTCGTCAGGGACACAGGAAGTGTCCCCGATTTCCTACATAGTGCAGGAGGAGCATACCACGGCGCCGAGCTGTGCTGCCATGACTTACCCTTTAATTAATTGAACTTAAATTAAATCAAATCAATCCCACCAATTATACTATAATTAAATGATATAGGGTCCTTGTTTACCAACTGTCCCCGCTACACCACAGACACCCTAGAAACTATAAACCGCAAATTTAATTTTGGAAAAAGGAGAAAAAGAGAAATACTCATCAACCAATCACTTACCTGCTTTCTAGTGATGTCACACTTTGATTATTTTTTACTTCTCTCTCTGCCGCTCTCGGGGCTCAGATTGGTCGCCTACCTGGTCGCTGCCGCATTTATGGCCGCCGCCTCGCCGCTGTCGCTCCACCCAGGTCCACCGCCAGGTTATTGCCATCCCTAGTTGCCCTTGAGAAGGTGGTGGTGAGCCACCTTCTTGAACCGCTGCAGTCCGTGTGGTGAAGGTACTCCCACGGTGCTGTTAGGGAGGGAGTTCCAGGATTTTGACCCAGCGACGATGAAGGAACGGCCGATATATTTCTAAGTCAGGATGGTGTGAGACTTGGAGTGGAACTTGAAGGTGGTGGTGTTCCCATGCATCTGCTACCCTTGTCCTTCTAGGTGGAAGAGGTTGCGGGTTTGGGAGGTGCTGCCGAAGAATGCTTGGCAAGTTGCTGCAGTGCATCTTGTAGATGGTACACACTGCAGCCACGTTGCGCCGGTGGTGGAGGGAGTGAATGTTTAAGGTGGTGGATGGGGTGCCAATCAAGCGGGCTGCTTTGTCCTGGATGGTGTCGAGCTTCTTGAGTGTTGTTGGAGCTGCACTCATCCAGGCAAGTGGAGAGATTTCCATCACACTCCTGACTTGTGCCTTGTAGATGGTGGAAAGGTGATGGGACTAGTTCCCCTCCATAGCATTCTCTTTCTTTCTGTCACCACAGGCTCTCAAAGAATGTGAGAGAAAACATCAGACTTTGATCTGGGAAAGTACCGCCAACATACCCTGCCAACCTTCTATTTGCGAGAGATGTTAATCTTCATTTGCAGGAGCCGGAGATCGCAATCGGATGCATGCAATCCTCACCAAATCTAGGAATACTGGTTGGCCTGGAATGCATTGTGTGAGCCTGCACTTATTTCAAGTGCAAAGAATCCTTGGAAATGGAAAACTGTTGCACTGATACAGCGAGCGGCGCTCTTCTGCGTAGCTAGTGGAGGCAACATCTCCAGCAGCGTAGCTTTACCTAGAGTGTACGGCACAAACAGGCCATTCGGCCCCACTGCTCCGTGCCGGTGTTTCTGCTCCACACGAGCCTCCTCCCAGCCCTCTTCATCTCACCCTCTAAACATATCCTTCCATTCTTTTCTCCCTCCCTAGCTTACTCTTAAATGCATCTATGCTGTTCGCCTCAACCACTCCCTGCGGTAGCAAGCTCCACATTTTATGTAATGTTGTGCATTGAAGATGGCACTCGAGGTTTGAGTGTATAACCCAGGCTGCC
Source organism: Squalus acanthias (assembly GCA_030390025.1). Taxonomy (NCBI): domain Eukaryota; kingdom Metazoa; phylum Chordata; class Chondrichthyes; order Squaliformes; family Squalidae; genus Squalus; species Squalus acanthias. Next base: position 262,270,611 of record CM059425.1, read on the forward strand.
AGTTAAGTGCAGTACGAATGAAGTGCTGTCCTTTGGATGAGAGATTAAACTGAGGCCTTCTCAGGTTAAGTGTCGAATGTTAACGTTCCCACAGCACTGTTCAAAGAGTAGGGCGGGGTCCAGGCCAACATTCCTCCATCAGCCAACAACACCAAAAAATAACTGGTCATCCACATCATTGTCAGTGCAACCTCGATAGGTGCACAATGGCTGCCGACCCTATCCCTCACAATAGCTGCACTTTATAGCAATTCATTCACCTGAAGTGAGCTGGGATGTTTCAGATGGAAGTCCCACTCCAGAGACTTGAGCACAAAATCTAGGCTGACACTCCAGTGCTGCACGGAGGGAGTGCGGCACTGTCAGAGCTGCCGTCTTTCGGACAAGACGTTAAACCGAGACCCCGTCTCCCCTCTCAGGAAAAGATCCCGTGGTACTAATTTGAAGAGCAGGGGAGTTCTCCCCGAGGTCCTGGCCAATATTTATCCCTCAATCAGCATCACTAAAACAGATTATCTGGTTATTATCACGTTGCTATTTGTGGGATCTTGCTGTGCGCAAATTGACCACCATGGTTCTTACATTACAACAGTGACTACACTTCAAAACTACCTCACTGGCTGTAGAGCACTTTGGAATATCCTGAGGTCGAGAAAGCTGCTATTTCAAGCAAATTCTCTCTATAGAGGGAGCTTTAACCCGTGCTGCACCTGTCCTGGGAGTGTTTGATGGGACAGTGTAGAGGGAGCTTTACTCTGTATCTAACCCGTGCTGTACCGACCCTGGGAGTGTTTGATGGGACAGTGTAGAGGGAGCTTTACTCTGTATCTAACCCGTGCTGTACCTGCTCTGGGAGTGTTTGATGGGACAGTGTAGAGGGAGCTTTACTCTGTATCTAACCAGTGCTGTACCTGTCCTGGGAGTGTTTGATGGGACAGTGTAGAGGGAGCTTTACTCTGTATCTAACCCGTGCTGTACCTGCCCTGAGAGTGTTTGATGGGACAGTGTAGAGGGAGCTTAACTCTGTATCTAACCCGTGCTGTAGCTGTCCTGGGAGTGTTTGATGGGACAGTGTAGAGGGAGCTTTACTCTGTATCTAACACGTGCTGTACCTGCCCTGGGAGTGTTTGATGGGACAGTGTAGAGGGAGCTTTACTCTGTATCTAACCCGTGCTGTACCTGTCCTGGGAGTGTTTGATGGGACAGTGTAGAGGGAGCTTTACTCTGTATCTAACCCGTGCTGTACCTGCCCTGGGAGTGTTTGATGGGACAGTGTAGAGGGAGCTTTATTCTGTATGTTACAGATTTTTTTTTAATTCGTTTATGGGATGTGGGCGTTGCTGGCAAGGCCAGCATTTATTGCCCATCCCTAATTGCCCTTGAGAAGGTTTGTGTTGGGTATGACTCCAGCCAGTGGAGAGTTTTCTCCCCGATTCCCAAAGTGCCCCAACTTTACTACACGGTGCGCGACTGGGCAAAATCCCTCTGGCGGTTCAGGGCGGTGAGAGTGAGCAGGGAGCGATTCGAGTCGTTGTGCGCCACACTGGGAGATTGTGACCGTTGAACATTGTGCTTTCCTCTATTCATGACGGGAAACTGTCCCATCTTCCAACAGCCAAGTACTGGCCAAGCAATGTGGTCAACCCCACCCGCCAGCCAGGTGACAGCCGTGGCTCAGTGGGTAACAGTCTCGCCTCTGGATCAGAAGGTTGTGGGTTCAAGTCCCACACCCGGAGGGGCAGTACTGAGGGAGCGCTGCACTGTCGGAGGGGCAGTACTGAGGGAGGGCTGCACTGTCGGAGGGGCAGTACTGAGGGAGCGCTGCACTGTCGGAGGGGCAGTACTGAGGCAGCGCTGCACTGTCGGAGGGGCAGTACTGAGGGAAGGGAGCGCTGCACTGTCGGAGGGGCAGTACTGAGGGAGCGCTGCACTGTCGGAGGGGCAGTACTGAGGGAGTGCTGCACTGTCGGAGGGGCAGTACTGAGGGAGCGCTGCACTGTCAGAGGGGCAGTACTGAGGGAGTGCTGCACTGTCGGAGGGGCAGTACTGAGGGAGTGCTGTACTGTCGGAGGGGCAGTACTGAGGGAGTGCTGCACTGTCGGAGGGACAGTACTGAGGGAGCGCTGCACTGTCGGAGGGGCAGTACTGAGGGAGCGCTGCACTGTCGGAGGGGCAGTACTGAGGGAGCGCCACACTGTCGGAGGGGCAGTACTGAGGGGGCGTTGCACTGTCGGAATGGCAGTACTGAGTGAGCGCCGCACTGTCGGAGGGGCGGTACTGAGGGAGCGCTGCACTGTCGGAGGGGCAGTACTGAGGGAGTGCTACACTGTCGGAGGGGCTGTACTGAGGGAGCGCTGCACTGTCGGAGGGGCAGTACTGAGGGAGTGCTGCACTGTCGGAGGGGCTGTACTGAGGGAGCGCTGCACTGCCGGAGGGGCAGTACTGACGAAGTGCTGCACTGTCGGAGGGGCAGTACTGAGGGAGCGCTGCACTGTCGGAGGGGCTGTACTGAGGGAGCGCTGCACTGTCGGAGGGGCAGTACTGAGGGAGCGCTGCACTGTCGGAGGTGCAGTACTGAGGGAGTGCCGCACTGTCGGAGGTGCAGTACTGAGGGAGTGCCACACTGTCGGAGGGGCAGTACTGAGGGAGCGCTGCACTGTCGGAGGGGCAGTACTGACGAAGTGCTGTACTGTTGGAGGGGCAGTACTGAGGGAGCGCTGCACTGTCGGAGGTGCCATCTTTCTGATTGAGACATTAAACCGAGGCCCCATCTGCTCTCTCAGGTGGACATCAAAGATCCCACGGCTACTAATTCGAAGAAGAGCAGGGGAGTTCCCTAGTGTCCTGGGGCCAATATTTATCCCTTAACCAACATCACTAAAAAACACATTATCTGCTCATTATCACATTATTGTTTGTGGGATCTTGCTGTGCACAGGAGGCGCCAGATTTCCTACATTACAAGAGTGACGACAGTTCAAAAAGTATATCATTGGCTGTAAAGCGCTTTCGGATGTCCTAAGGTGGTGAAAGGCGCTGTATAAATGCAAGTTGTTACGTTTTGTTTCAGGTCATTGCCTCCCATTTTCGGGGTGCTGATGATGCCATCGCCTCGTGCGCGATGCCGTTTCCTGCACGCCTGTAAAGGGAGCACAGACTATAACTCTTTTAATGAGCCATTTGGCAAGTGGCGATTTGCTGCATAATCTTTGCTGATACAGTGATCAAAGCGGCAAAGCTAATCGAGGCTTTCCACCACTTAGCAAGTCTCCACCTGAAGACTCACCTATTACTGTAAAAGCTCAGCCCCTCTCCGCCCCTCCGCCTGTCTCGCTTACAGTAAATACTTCGGGAAATTTTCTAGTTCATGTTGCCAGCCAAGTATGTAGCAACCTGCCAGTCATCTTCCACGATGTTTAGCCTCCCAGCCAATCATTCACTCGCTGACTGAATGACCTTTTGATGTACTTGCCGAAGGAATATTGGGCCAGATCTTGCTGGAACAGGGCAGCGTGACACGCTAGCGAGACTTGCAATTGCACGTTTCGATTTGATCATTTTTTTGGCCCACCTAACTGCTGGGAGGGCAAGCTGACAATGGGACACAGGGCATCTGAGACCTTAGTGAACGACGGGACCAACAATCTATCTCCATTCACAGAAGGTCGTGGGTTCAAGCCAGAGAACTGAGCACAAAATCCAGGCTGACACTCCCAGTGCAGTACTGAGGGAGTGCTGCACTGTCAGAGGTGCCGTCTTTCAGATGAGACGTTCAACCGAGGCCCCGTCTGCTCTCTCAGGTGGCTGTAACAGATCCCACGGCCACTATTTCGAAGAAGAGCAGGGGAGTTCTCCCCGGCGTCCTGGCCAATATTTAGCCCTCAATCAACATCACTAAAACAGATTATCTGGTCATTATCACATTGCTGTTTGTGGGAGCTTGCTGTGCGCAAATTGGCTGCCGCGTTTCCTACATTACAACAGTGACTAAAAAAGTACTTCATTGGCTGTAAAGCGTTTTGGACCGTTCGGTAGTCATGAAAGGAGCTGTATAAATGCAAGTCTTTCTTTTTTCTTTTTTAATCAATGAGATTTAAAGATTAAGAAATAAACAGAGGAACGACAGAGAAGGGAACCGGGTGAATCACGGAGTTACTGGCTATAATCTTCCAATCCTCCACAGATACGGGGGTGGTGCCAGAGGACTGGAGAATTGCAAATATTACACCCTTGTTCAAAAAAGGGTGTAAGGATAAACCCAGCAACTACAGGCCAGTCAGTTTAACCTCGGTAGTGGGGAAGCTTTTAGAAACAGTAACCAAGGACAAAATTAACAGTCACTTGGACAAGTGTGGATTAATTAAGGAAAGCCAGCACGGATTTGTTGAAGGCAAATCGTGTTTAACTAACTTGATTGAGTTTTTTGATGAGGTAACAGAGAGGGTTGATGAGGGCAATGCGGTTGATGTGGTCTACATGGACTTCCAAAAGGCATTTGATAAAGTGCCATATAATAGGCTTGCCAGCAAAGTTGAAGGCCATGGAATAAAAGGGACAGTGGCAGCATGGATACAAAATTGGCTAAGTGACAGGAAACAGACAGTAGTGGTGAACGGTTGTTTTTCGGACTGGAGGAAGGTACACAGTGGTGTTCCCCAGGGGTCGGTTCTTGATATATATTAATGACTTGGACTTGGGAGTACAGGGCACAATTTCAAAATTTGCAGATAACACAAAACTTAGTGAAGTGTGAGGAGGAGAGTGATAGACTTCAAGAAAATGGGCGGACACGTGGCAGATGAAATTAAACGCAGAAAAGTGTGAAATTAAAAAAAAAGACTTGCATTTATACATTTTGGTAGCAAGAACGAGGAGAGGTAATATAAACTAAAGGGTACAATCCTAAAGGGGGTGCATGAACACAGAGACCTGGGGGTATATGTGCACAAATCGTTGAAGATGGCAGGGCAGGTTGAGGAAGTGGTTAAAAAAGCATACGGGATCCTGGGCTTCATAAATAGAAGCATAGAGTACAAAAGCAAGGAAGTTATGATGAAGCTTTATAAAATACTGGTTCGGCCTCAGCTGGAGTATTGTGTCCAATTCTGGGCACCGCACTTTAGGAAGGATGTGAAGGCCTTAGAGAGGATGTAGAAAAGATTTACAAGAATGGTTCCAGGAATAAGTAACTTCAGTTACATGGATAGACTGGAGAAGCTGGGGTTGTTCTCCTTGGAGCAGAAAAGGTTGAGAGGAAATTTGATAGAGGTGTTCAAAATCATGAGGGGTCTAGACAGAGTAGATAGAGAGAAACTGTTCCCATTGACGTCAGGGTCGAGAACCAGAGGACACAGATTTAAGGTGATTGGCAGAAGAACCAAAGGCGACATGAGGAAAAACTTTTTTACGCAGCGAGTGGTTATGATCTGGAATGCGCTGCCTGAAAGGGTGGTGGAGGCAGATTCAATCATGGCTTTCAAAAGGGAAAGTACCTAAAGGAAAAAAATTTGCCGGGCTACGGGGGATAGGGCGGGGGAGTGGGACGAGCTGAAGTGCTCTTACAGAGAGCCGGCACGGGCTCGATGGGCTGAATGGCCTCCTTCTGTGCTGTAACCATTCTATGATTCTATGAATTAGAGTCAAATCAGATACAGAAAGAAAAATAAAGAGTGGGAAAAAGGGATTGGATTGAGAGAGAAAAGAGGCTGAAAGGAAAAGTAAGAAACAGAAATGTAAAAATTTAAAATTTGATATTTTTAAAATCTCCTAAAACAATTTACAACCTGAAGGAATAAGACTCCACACTTATAACGGTTCAGTTTCTGGGCCAAAGAGGTTGACTGGCAGTCATTAACAATTATCACAAAAGCAAAATACTGCAGATGCTGGCAATCTGAAATAAAAACAGAAAATGCTGGAAATACTCAGCAGGTCAGGCAGCATCTGTGGAGAGAGAAACAGAGCTTCATCAGCAAGTCTAGACCTTCGAAGAACCAAGACATTTATTTCTACATCCCATTTCATGATGTCAGGACATTCCAAAACTCTTTACAGCCAATGAAATACTTCTTGAAGTGTAGTCACTGTTGTAATGTTTTACGTCCACCTGAGAGAGCAGATGGGGCCTCGGTTAAACGTTAAATATTGGCCAGGACACCTCCTCTGGGAAGTAATGCCATGGGATCTTTTCCAGTCACCTGAGAGGGAAGATGGTGCCTCGGTTTTAACGTCTCATCCAAAAGATGGCCCCTCCGACAGTGCAGCACTCCCTCAGCACCGCACTGGGTGTGTCAGCCTAGATTATGTTGCTTAGCGTCTTTGGAGCGGGACTTGAACCCACAACCGTCTGACTCAGAGGCAAGAGTGCTACCCACTGAGCCACTGGCTGACACTTTGCTGGACGTCCCCTGAGACTGAGAATCCTTATCTTGAGGAACAGAGGATATGCTGTGAGAAGTGAAGAGTAACACTGGAGCAATCGAGAGCAAAGACTGGATGAGTCAAAAATGACAAATCCTACATGGTTTGGAAACAATCTGGGATGGGGTCAAACAGCATTGGAGAGGAGCCATCCTTAGTACTAGATGGGCTGGGATATTGTATCATATTCTAACTCGTTGGTTCCCTGGAACTCAAGCAGATTTCTATTGAATGAATAATAGAAGCTGGAAAACTCAGAGAAAACCCACAGACTGATTAACATCAGAACACTAAATTACCAAGAAAGACTGGTGAAGCTTATTTGACAACTGATCTTATACAGAGAGGTATATACGATAGTAAAGGGTATGGAAAAACTAGATCTACCGCATTACTGTGACTGTCGCACAAGGGGATGAGTCTAATGAAAGACAAATTTGGGACATTCCATCTCTCTCACCGGCCACTGTCTGAGGCTGAACCAGACTGTTCGCAACCTTGGTGTCCTATTTGACCAGAGCTGAGCTTCCGACCTCACATCCTCTCCATTACGTAGACCGCCTACTTCCACCTCCGTAACATCGCCCCTCTCCACCCCACCTCAGCTCATCTGCTGCTGAAACCCTCATCCCTGCCTTTGTTACCTCGAGACTTGACTATTCCAACTCACTCCTGGCCGGCCCCCCATCTTCTTCCCTCCATAAAGTTGAGCTCATCCAAGACTCGGCTGCCTGTATCCTAACTCGCACTAAGTCCTGTTCACCCATCACCCCCTGTGCTCGCCGACCTACATTGGCTCCCGGTCTGGCAACGTCTCAGTTTTAAAATGATCATCCCAATGTTCAAATCCCTCCATGGCCTCGCCCCTCCCTATCTCTGTAACCTCCTCCAGCCCAGGACCCTCCGAGAGCTCTGCGCTCCTCCAATTCTGGCCACTTACGCATTCCCGATTTTAATCGCTCCACAATTGGCGGCCGTACCTTCAGCTGCCTGGGCCCTAAGCTCTGGAAAGGCCTCCCTAAACCTCGCCACCTCTCGACCTCTCTCTCCTCCTTTAAGAGGTTCCTTAAACCCTACCTCTTTGACCAAGATTTTGGTCGCCAGTCCTAATGTTTCCATCTTTGGCTCAGTGTCAAATATTGTTTGTTAATCCTCCTGTGAAGCGCCTTGGGTTGTTTTACTGTTTAAGGTTTTTTTTTATTCATTCATGGGATGTGGGCATTGCTGGCAAGTCCTGCATTTATTGCCCATCCCTAGTTGCCCTTGAGAAGGTGGTGGTGAGCCGCCTTCTTGAACCGCTGCAGTCCGTGTGGTGAAGGTACTCGCACAGTGCTGTTAGGGAGGGAGTTCCAGGATTTTGACCCAGTGACAATGAAGGAATGGCGATATATTTCTAAGTCAGGATGGTGTGTGACTTGGAGGGGAACTTGGAGGTGGTGGTGTTCCCATGCGCCTGCTGCCCTTGTCCTTATATGTGGTAGAGGTCGCGGGTTTGGGAAGTGCTGCCGAAGAAGCCTTGGCGAGTTGCTGCAGTGCATCTTGTAGATGGTACACACTGCAGCCACGGTACGCCGGTGGTGGAGGGAGTGAATGTTTAAGGTGGTGGATGGGGTGCCAATCAAGCGGGCTGCCTTGTCCTGGATGGTGTCGAGCTTCTTGAGTGTTGTTGGAGCTGCAGTCATCCAGGCAAGTGGAGAGTATTCCATCACACTCCTGACTTGTGACTTGTAGATGGTGGAAAGGATTTGGGGAGTCAGGAGGTGAGACACTCGCTGCAGAATACCCATCCTCTGACCTGCTCTTGTTGCCACAGTATTTATGTGGCTGGTCCAGTTAAGTTTCTGGTCAATGGTGACCCCCAGGATATTATTGGTGGAGGATTCGGCGATGGCAATGCCGTTGAATGTTAAGGTGCGGTGGTTAGACGCTCACTTGTTGGAGATAGTCATTGCCTGGCACTTCTGTGGCGCGAATGTTACCTGCCACATATCAGCCCAAGCCTGAACGCCGTCCAGGTCTTGCTGCATGTGGGAATGGACTGCTTCATTATCTGAGGAGTTGCAAATGGCACTGAACACTGGGCAGTCATCAGTGAACATCCCCATTCCTGACCTTATGTTGGAGGGAAGGTCATTGATGAAGCAGCTGAAGATGGTTGGGCCTAGGACACTGCCCTGAGGAACTCCTGCAGCGATGTCCTGGGGCTGTGATGATTGACCTCCAACCACCACAAACATCTTCCTTTGTGCTAGGTATGACTCCAACCAGTGGAGAATTTCCCCCCCCGATTGACATCAGTTTTATTAGGGCTCCTTGATGCCACACTCGGTCAAATGCTGCCTTGATGTCAAGGTCAGTCACTCTCACCTCACCTCTGGAATTCAGCTCTTTTGTCCATGTTTGGACCAAGGCTGTAATGATGGGCATCGGTGAGCAGATTATTGGTAAGTGCCACTTGATAGCACTGTCGACGACACCATCCATCACTTTACTGATGATTGAGAGTAGACTGATGGGGCAGTAATTGGCCAGATTGGATTTGTCCTGCTTTTTATGGACAAGACATACCTGGGCAGTTTTCCACATTGTCGGATAGATGCCAGTGTTGTAACTGTACTGGAACAGCTTGGCTAGAGGCGCGGCTAGTTCTGGAGCACAAGTCTTCAACACGATACCCGGGATGTTGTCGGGGCCCAAGCCTTTGCTGTATCCAGTGCGCTCAGCCGTTTCTTGATATCACGTGGAGTGAATCGAATTGGCTAAAGACTGGCTTCTGTGATGGTGGGGACCTCAGGAGGAGGCCGATATGGAGCATCCACTCAGCACTTCTGGCTGAAGATGGTTGCAAACGCTTCAGCCTTGTCTTTTGCACTCACGTGCTGGGCTCCACCATCATTGAGGATGGGGATATTCATGGAGCCTCCTCCTCCCGTTAGTTGTTTAATGGTCCACCACCATTCACGACTGGATGTGGCAGGACTGCAGAGCTTTGATCTGATCCGTTGATTGTGGGATCGCTTAGCCCTGTCTATAGCATGCTGCTTCTGTTTTTTAGCATGCATGTAGTCCTGTGTTGCAGCTTCCCCAGGTTGGCACCTCATTTTTAGGTACGCCTGGTGCTGCTCCTGGCAGGCTCTTCTACACTCCTTATTGAACCAGGGTTGGTCCCCTGGCTTGATGGTAATGGTAGAGTGAGGGATATGTCGGGCCATGAGGTTACAGATTGTGGTGGAATACAATTCACAGCGCCTCATGGATGCCCAGTTTTGAGCTGCTAGATTTGTTCTGAATCTATCCCATTTAGCACGGTGGTAGTGCTACACAACACGATGGAGGGTGTCCTCAGTGTGAAGACGGGACTTCATCTCCACAATGACTGTGCGGTGGTCATTGCTACCAATACTGTCATGGACAGATGCATCTGCGACAGGTAGATTGGTGAGGACGAGGTCAAGTAGGTTTTTCCCTCGTGTTGGTTCCCAGTCTGGCAGCTATGTCCTTCAGGACTCGGCCAGCTCGGTCAGTAGTGGTGCTACCGAGCCACTCTTGGTGATGGACATTGAAGTCCCCCACCCAGGGTACATTCTGTGCCCTTGCTACTCTCAGTGCTTCTTCCAATTGGTGTTCAACATGGCGGAGTACTGAATCATCAGCTGAGGGAGGCCAGTAGGTGGTAATCAGCAGGAGGTTTCCTTGCCCATGCTTAACCTGAAGCCATGAGACTTCATGGGGTCCGGAGTCAATGTTGAGGATTCCCAGGGCCACTCCTTCCCAACTGTATACCACTGTGCCTCCACCCCTGGTGGGTCTGTCCTGCCGGTGGTGATGGAGGAGTTTGGGACATTGGCTGAAAGGTATGATTCTGTGAGTATGACTATGTCAGGCTGTTGTTTGACTAGTCTGTGGGACAGCTCTCCCAATTTTGGCACAAGTCCCCAGATGTTGGTGAGGAGGACTTTGCAGGGTTGACTGGGCTGGGTGTGCCGTTGTCGTGTCCGTAGCCAGTGCCGATGTCGATGCCGGGTGGCCCGTCCGGTTTTATTCTTATTGTTTTGTTTCGTAGCGGTTTGTTACAACTGAGTGTCTCGCTGGGTCTGGAGTCACATATAGGCCAGACCAGGTAAGGACGGCAGATTTCCTTCCCTAAAGGACATTAGTGAACCAGATGGGTTTTATGACAATCCGGTAGTTTCATGGACACCATTACTGATACTAGCTTTTCATTCCAGATTTATTTAATTAACTGAATTTAAACTCGTGTCTCTGGATCACTAGCCCAGGCCTCTGGATCACTAGCCCAGTGACGTAACCACTGTGCTGCTGTTCCCGTCGTGTTGTATAAATGCAAGTTGCTGCTAATATCGGGAAGTGATTTACACACGGAATGGGGTCCCAGATGGAGAAAGTGGAGGTAGAAATCTTGAAATCATTTAAGAAACCCTTGGGTGCCAGGATTAGGGGCTGGTTCCTTTTGAAGGACATCACCTCTGACAATGCGGCACTCCCTCCACACTGCTCTTGTGTCAGCCTGGGGTGGGACTTGAACCCATCATTTTCTGTCTGAGAAACTACCACTCAGTCAATCTGACACTTACTTTACTAAGTTGCATGGCGTGCTCTATTACATATGACTGAACATTGGATCTTCTCCTTTCATAGACAGGTGGGTGTATAACACACAGGCTGGATGCCCTCAAGCTGTGCTACTGTCAGAAGATATTTCATAAGAAAGAAAGAAGGAAGTCTTGCATTGCTATAGCGCCGTTCACAAACTCACAATGTCCCAAAGCGCTTTACAGCCGATGAAGTATGTTTGGAGTGTAGTCACCGTTGTAATGTAGGAAATGCAGAAGCCAATTTGTGCACAGCAAGCTCCCACAAACAGTAATGTGATAATGACCAGATAGTCTGTTTTTAGTGATGTTGATTGAGAGATAAATATTGGCCAGGACAACGGAGAGAACTCCCCTACTCTCCTTCGAAATAGTGGCGTGGGATGTTTTACACCCACCTGAGAGAGCATAACCTTAACATTCGAGCCAGGTCATTCAGAGGTGATGCCAGGAAGCATTTCTTCACACAAAGGGTAGTGGAAATCTGGAACTCCCTGCCCCAAAAAAGCTGTTAAGGCTGGGGGTCAATTGAGTATTTCAAATTGGAGATTGGTAGATTTTTGTGAGGTAAGAGTATTAAGGGTTACAGAACCAAGGTGGGTGGATGGAGTTAAGATACAGATCAGCCATGACCAAATAGAATGGCGGAACAGGCTCGAGAGGCTGGATGGCCTCCAACTGTTCCTCTACAATATACTTTGAAATGGTGGAGGTTCTGTGGCGACTGATGGATTAGCGGAGGGAGACAGACGGAAGCAGAAGAGTAATACAATAGCAAAATACTGCCGATGCTGGAAATTGGAAATAAAAACAGAAGATGCTGGAAATACTCGGCAGGTCAGGCAGCACCTGTGGAGAGAGAAACAGAGTTAACGTTTCAGGTCATCAGAAGGGTCATCAACAGCATTTTCTGATTATATTAAAGGAGCAGAAGAGTACTTGACTAAAATGATATTGCCAAAACACTTGTGTTAGCTTCTGTTAGTCTCCCAATTCTGGAATGTTGCCTCAGTTAATGCTCTAGATACGCAGTCATTGGCTTGGCTGCTTGCCCTCCTCCCGCGCCTGGTAAGGGAAGATCTCGTTGGAATAATGGCCTTACCGTTCATCTCACACTCGTGCGTCGGCACAGTACCTGCAGTTGGACACGTGCTATGGGTTTTTTGGCATCGCTCCCTGGCAAGCCCGAAGTGAAGTCCAGGACATGGAAGTGGTGCAGAGAGTGACCGTAGGTCTGATCCCCAGTGTCGGAGAGACTGAGGTAAAGGCTAGAAATAAAAAACTGAGAGTCTTCAGCCTTGAAAGAAGGTCGGTAAGATGCTAAGTAAGATACTGAGTAGTGTGGAGGAACAGAGGGACCTTGGAGTGCATGTCCACAGATCCCTGAAGGTAGCAGGCCAGGTAGATAAGGTGGTTAAGAAGGCATACGAAATACTTGCCTTTATTAGCCGTGGCATAGAATATAATCTGCTCAGATGAGGAGGAACGCGATGGACACCTACGGACGCTGAAAAACGCCCTCGTAAGAACGGGATATGACGCTCGACTCATCGATCGACAGTTCCGACGGGCCACAGCGAAAAATCGCATAGACCTCCTCAGAAGGCAAACACGGGACACAACCAACAGGGTACCCTACGTCGTCCAGTACTTCCCCGGAGCGGAGAAACTACGCCATGTTCTTCGCAGCCTTCAACATGTCATCGATGACGACAAACACCTCGCTAAGGCCATCCCCACGCCTCCACTACTTGCCTTCAAACAGCCGCCTAACCTCAGAAGTACCATCGTTCGCAGCAAATTACCCAGCTTTCAGGATAACAGCGACCACGACACCACACAACCCTGCCATGGCAAACTCTGCAAGACATGCCAGATCATCAACACAGATACCACCATCACACGTGAGGACACTACCCACCAGGTACATGGTACATACTCATGTGACTCGGCCAACGTTGTCTACCTCATACGTTGCAGGAAAGAATGCACCGCGGCATGGTACATCGGCGAGACCATGCAGACACTGAGACAACGCATGAACGAGCACCGCGCAACAATCGCCAGGCAGGATTGTTACCTCCCAGTCGGGGAACACTTCAGCAGTCAAGGACATTCAGCCTCGGATCTGCGGGTAAGCGTTCTCCAAGGCAACCTTAGAAACACACGACAACGCAAAATCATCGAGCAGAAACTGATAGCCAAGTTCCGCACTCATGAAGACGGTCTCAATCGGGATCTTGGGTTTATGTCACGATACATGACGTGATCCGGACTCGAGTCGTCGTTAGCTTGTTCACAGATGTGATTCCCAGTAAAAAAGTAAAAATTTTCCCAGTAAAAAAGTAAATTTTTTTTAAAGCTTTTCGTTTTACATACAGACGGCAGCTTTTGACACGTTGGAACCCCTGCGACTACACCTCATTGCATAGAATATAAGAGCAGGGAGGTTATGTTTGAACTGTATAAAATACTAGTTAGGCCACAGCTAGAGTACTGCGTACAGTTCTGGTCACCACATGAGAGGAAGGATGTGATTGCAGTAGAGCGGGTGCAGTGGAGGTTTACGAGGATGTTGTCTGGGCTGGGGAATTTTAGCTATGAGGAAAGATTGGATCGGCTGGGGTTGTTTTCTTTGGAACAGAGGAGGCTGAGGGGAGATCTAATTGAGGTGTATAAAATTATGAGGGGCCTCGATAAAGTGGATAGGAAGGACCTATTTCCCTCAGCAGAGGGGTCAACAACCAGGGGGCAGAGATTTAAAGTAATTGGTAGAAGGATTAGAGGGGAGTTGAGGAGAAATCTTTTCTCTCAGAGGGTGGTGAGGGTCTGGAACTCACTGCCTGAAAGGGTGGTAGAGGCAGAAGCCCTCGTCACATTTAAAAAGTACTTGGATATGCACTTGAAGTGCCGTAACCTACAGGGCCACGGACCAAGAGCTGGAAAGTGGGATTAGGCTGGATAGCTCTTTGTCGGCCGGCACGGACACGATGGCCTGAATGGCCTCCTTCTGTGCTGTATCATTCTAAGATTCTAAAAGAATTTCAAAATTCTTTGGGGTCAATTTGAACCTAACTCGCAGGGTGGGAATCCCCCGGGAGCGGGTGGAACGCTGGTTTTACACCCCGCCCAGTATTGCCTTTAACCGGGAGTAGAATCGAGCGGGGTGTAAAATCAACCGCGCAGCCAATCCCGGGGGATTCTCGACAGGAGGGTTGGTTAAAATTTCCCCCATTATTGTTGGTCACAGAAAGCCAGTTATAGGAAAATCGGAACAGGAGGCGGCCATTCAGCCCCTCGAGCCTGTTCTGCCATTCAATGAGATCATGGCTGATCTGCGACCTAACTCCATATACCCACCTTTGCCCGTATCCCTTAATACCTTTGGTTTACAATCTCTGATTTAAAGTTAACAATTGACCCAGCATCAATTGCCATTTGCGGAAGAGAGTTCCAAACGTCTACCACCCTTTGTGTGTAGAAGTGTTTCCAAACTTCACTCCTGAAAGGTCTGGCTCTAATTTTTAGACTATGCCCCTAGTCCTAGAATCCCCAACCAGCGGAAATAGTTTCTCTCTATCTACCCTATCTGTTCCCCTTAATATCTTGAAAACTTTGATCAGATCACCCCCTTAACCTTCTAAATTCCAGGGAGTACAGCCCTAATTTGTGTCATCTCTCCTCGTAACAACCCCTGGAGTCTGGGTAACAGTGTCTGTGAGAGTTAACCGCTGTGTTGGTCATGTTAGCTGCTAAAATCAATGGGGTGTAAATAGGGCCTCTGACCCAAACCCAAACAGTTCCCACTGAATGGGTTATGTTAAAAGTACCCCCATTCGGACTGTACTGTGGGCATCCTTACTACTTCCAGTATAACCCAGTGGTAAAACAATAGATTGTGAGCGCTGAGATACCATTCTGCTCACGACAGAAGTAGTCAGCCGTGGCTCAGTGGGTAGCACTCTCGCCTCTCAGTCAGAAAGTCATAGTTCGCAGCCCCACTGCAGAGACTGCAGGTACTGAGGGAGCGCTGCACTGTCGGAGGGGCAGTACTGAGGGAGCGCTGCACTGTCGGAGGGCCAGTACTGAGGGAGCGCTGCACTGTTGGAGGGGCAATACTGAGGGAGCTCCGCACTGTCGGGAGGGGCAGTACTGAGGGAGCGCCGCACTATCGGAGGGGCAGTACTGAGGGAGCGCCGCACTGTCGGAGGGGCAGTACTGAGGGAGCGCCGCACTGTCTGAGGGTCAGTACTGAGGGAGTGCTGCACTGTCGGAGGGGCAGTACTGAGGGAGTGCTGCACTGTCGGAGGGTCAGTAATGAGGGAGCGCCGCACTGTCGGAGGGGCAGTACTGAGTGAGCGCTGCACTGACGGAGGGGCAATACTGAGGGAGCGCTGCACTGTCGGAGGGGCTGTACTGTGGGAGCGCTGCACTGTCGGAGGGGCAGTACTGAGGAGCTCCGCACTGTCGGGAGGGGCAGTAATGAGGGAGCGCCGCACTGTCAGAGTGGCAGTACTGAGGGAGTGCCGCACTGTCGGAGGGGCAGTACTGAGGGTGCGCCGCACTGTCGGAGGGGCAGTACTGAGGGAGCGCTGCACTGTCTGAGGGTCAGTACTGAGGTTGTGCTGCACTGTCGGAGGGTCAGTAATGAGGGAGCGCCGCACTGTTGGAGGGGCAGTACTGAGTGAGCGCTGCACTGACGGAGGGGCAGCACTGAGTGAGCGCTGCACTGTCGGAGGGTCAGTACTGAGTGATCGCTGCACTGTTGGAGGGTCAGTACTGAGTGAGCGCTGCACTGTCGGAGGGGCAGTACTGAGTGAGTGCTGCACTGTCGGAGGGTCAGTACTGAGTGAGCGCTGCACTGTCGCAGGGCCAGTACTGAGGGAGCGTTGCACTGTCGGAGGGGCAGTACTGTGGGAGCGCTGCACTGTCGGAGGGGCAGTGCTGAGGGAGCGTTGCACTGTTGGAGGTGCCGTCTTTCAGATGAGATGTTAAGCCAAAGCCCTGTCTGCCCTCTCAGGTGGACGTAAAAGATCCCACGGCCACTATTTCCCAGAGGAGGTGTCAAGGCCAATATTTATCCCCCAACCAACATCACTAAAAACAGATTATCTGGTCATTATCAAATTGCTGTTTGTGGGAGCTTGCTGTGTGCAAATTGGCTGCTGCTTTTCCCACATTACAACAGTGACTACACTTCAAAAGCTGTGAAGAGCTTTGGGATGTCATGAGGTCGTGAAAGGCGCTATAGGAATGCACGTTCTTCCTTATTTCAACAGTGCTCCCCTCCGGCCATGGCAGATGCACTGGTCTTCGCCATTCTGTTCAAAATGGCGGCCCAGTTAACGGCGCACAAGCCGCTGCCCCTCAAAGTCACTCATTGCACAAGAAGCACCTGGTGAGGCTCGTAAGAGATGCAGCAAAGCCGCGACCTGAATACAATTCTTTCTTTCACCGGCAGCTGCGTCACGTTGAGGTGGGGTGGGGGTGGGGGGGCGGTGGTTTGTGAGGCCGTGCAGACACACTCTGCTCTCGTCGGGGCCTGTTATCACAGGCCTGCCTGCCGGGGCCCACCACTGCTGGCAGGCAGGCCTGTGTTACAAAATCGGCAGTAAAAGTTAATTGGTGAGATTATATTCTCCTTGCCTCTGTGACAGAAGCTGGCATCGTGCTCGCGTTCAGGATAAAGGCGGGCGGGGGGGGCGGGTGGGGGGTGAGTCATCCCGAGGTCGGGAATATCTGAATCCCTGAGAAATAATGCAATATTGTAAAATTTTGACACGCTGTCACCAATGTTCCCTTTGAGGGGCGAGCGCGTGGCTGCGCGGTAATCAGCAAGGTCCGGCGCGGGCCGCTCGCTGGTCTTTATTGGAAGCGCTGCGCAGGCGCAGAAATTTAAAGGGACCAGGTCGCGCAGAACGAAGGACAGCTCACAGGGAACATTGGCTGTCACCTCAGCATTGCAATTATCGAGCTTGCACGCTATGTGTCAGCTGTGGCTCAGTGGGCAGCACGCTCGCCTCAGAGTCAGAAGTTTGTGGGTTCAAAGTCCCACTCCAGGGACTTGAGCACATAAAGCTAGGCTGACACTCCAGTGCAGTGCTGAGGGAGTGCTGCATTGTTGGAGGTGCCGTCTTTCAGATGGGACGTTAAACCGAGGCCCCGTCTGCCTTCTCAGGTGAACGTAAAAGATCCCACGGCCACTATTTCGAAGAGGAGCAGGGGAGTTCTCCCCGGGGTCCTGGGCCAATATTTATCCCTCAACCAACATCACTAAAACAGATGACCTGGTCATTATCACATTGCTGTTTGTGGGAGCTTGCTGTGCGCAAACTGGCAGCCGCGTTTCCCACATTACAACAGTGACTACACTTCATTGGCTGTAAAGTGCTTTGGTCGTGAAAGGCGCTATATAAATGCAAGTTTTTCTTTCTATCATTTTTTCCCAATCAAAAGAAATTCCAAAACAGCAAACAGTCCAATTTTGAAAGTGTACAAGTGACCGAGGGCGGTGGTGGGGAGAAGAGCTGGAACAGAATCTAACAATGAAAGGATAGATGGCTACTTGGCAGCAAACTGCATCAGGCTTTGAACCGGCGCCAAGATAAATAGTTGAGAGCTTGTCAAAGGTTGGCAGATAGTTCTGCGGTTTTTGAAGATCGGTGATGAAACAGCAAGCTCCAGCCACTTGAGGGTATAAATAGCCGTGGCTGAGGAGAGCCGAACAGCACAGAGCAACAGGCAACTCGAGAGAGAGAGAGAGAGAAAGAGAAAGAGCTGAGCTGTACCTGCCTGAAGCACATCTGTCCACATCTCACCATGAGGACAGAGACTTTCTCCACCACTGCCCTCCTGCTCCTCGTCTCCGCCGCTCTCTGGAGCTTTTCCCAAGGTCAGTCCCTCTCCCTCTTGAGGCGAGGAGTAACTTGCTCATTGTCAAGGCGCTTTGATAAGAGTAATTAGGGAGAAAAACTGTTTCCCCTGTCAGCAGGGTTGACAGCCAGAGCTCACAGATTGAAGATAACTGGCAAGAAATCCAAGGGATGGGGGGGAGATGAGGAGAATTCTTTATTTTTTATGCAGCGAGTTGTTGCGATCTGGAACGCGCTGCCCGAAAGGGCGGTGGGAGCAGATTCAATATTAACTTTCAAAAGGGAATCGGATAAATACTAGAAAGGGGAAAGAGCGGGGGGGGGGGAGGGGAGTGGGGCTAATTGGAGAGCTTCTTTCAAAGAGCCGGCACAGGTACGATGGGCCGAATGGCCTCCTCCTGTGCTGTACGATTCCACGCTTCCGGAAAAATGTTTTTTGTTTTTTGTTTCACCCTCTATTGATTGTTTTTATTGGCTTTAGAAGCGTGTAAAGGTCTTTGATAACAGTACGAAGCCTCGCAGACGTTGCAAATCTTGATTTGAAAGATCAGAAATGCACAGCGAGTCCGTCAGCAGCTGGGAAGGGAACAGCTTGTGGCTGCAGAATTCCCGCGGAATGTTTAAACATGCCGCACAATGTCTTCAATTCCAGCTGATCTTTCTCCCCTCCCCTTTCTGCTGCCACCCTTTCCCCCAGGCTAGGGTGCGCGTTCCGGCCACCCCACGTCGGTGTGTGGGACTGGAGTCACCTACAGGCCCAGATCAGGTAACATGGAAACATAGAAGATAGGAGCAGGAGTAGGCCATTCGGCCCCTCGAGCCTGTTCCACCTTCGATGAGATCATGGCTGATCATCCAAATTCAGTACCCTGTACCTGCCTTCTCCCCATATCCCTGATACCTTTAGCCTTAAGAAATATATCTATCTCCTTCTTGAATATATTTAATGAATTGGCCTCTACTGCCTTCTGTGGTAGAGAATTCCACAGGTTCACCACTCTCTGGGTGAAGAAATTCCTCCTCATCTCAGTCCTAAACGGCTTACCCCTTATCCTTAGACTGTGACCCCTGGTTCTGGACTCCCCCGCCATCGGGAACATCCTTCCTGCATCTGATCTGTCCTGTTCTGTTAGAATTTTATATGTTTCGATGAGATCCCCTCTCATTCTTCTAAACTCCAGCGAATATAGGCCCAATCTACTCAATCTCTCTTCATACGTTCCCTTCCCCCTTAAAGCGACATTAGTGAACCGGCTGGGGTTTTTTTTTACGACAATCCGACAGCTTCACGGTCACTTTTACTGGTGCCAGCTTTTTTATTTCCAGCTGGTTTAAAGTGAATTGAAATTCTCAAACTGTGAGGGTGGGATTTGGAACTCACGTTCTCTGGGTTACCAGTCCAGCCGCATAATCACTGCAACAACCCCTCCGTGGGGCTGGTAAAGATGAGCAAAGCATCGGTTTGACACCGCGGGTCGTGAACAATGAGAAACTCCCCGCTGATTACCGAATGAACTCTTAACCATGTTTATTCTTCCTTCCAGCCAGCGAGGATGGCAAGAGTTTGCAAGACTGCTGCCTGTCCACAGGTTCAAAGGAAATACCGTCACGGATTGTGAAGAGCTACACGATACAGTTGCCTGGGAACGGCTGCAAAATCCGCGCTGTCTTGTGAGTACCGAGTCCGGGTTTTCTGTCGCACCTTCTCTACCCCTTGGGTGCTCTTCCCCCATTGTCCAGCTCCCGGTCCTGGACTCCCTGACTGAGACTGGATCTCAACCAAGGGGTCAGAGCTCAGGCGCGGGCCCAGGCACCGAGAGCGGGAGGCCGTGTAGGGCATCACAGCCACAGCCAATCCCAAGCTTAACAGACTTACACACACACACGCAACAACAACTATGAGGAAAGGTTGGACAGGCTAGGCTTGTATCCGCTGGAGTTTAGAAGAGTAAGAGGTGATTTGATTGAAACATATAAGATCCTGAGGGGTCTGGACAGGGTGGATGTGGAGAGGATGTTTCCTCTTGTGGGAGAATCTAGAACTAGGGGTCACTGTTTAAAAATAAGGGGTCGCTCATTTAAGACAGAGATGAGGAGAAATTTTTCTCACAGAGGGTCGTGAGTCTTTGGAACTCTCTTCCTCAGAGGGCGGTGGAAGCAGAGTCTTTGAATATTTTTAAGGCAGAGGTAGATAGATTCTTGGTAAGCAAGGGGGTGAAAGGTTATCGGGGGTAGGCGGGAATGTGGAGTACTCGGATCAGCCATGATCTTATTGAATGGCGGAGCAGGCTCGAGGGGCCGAGTGGCCTCCTTCTGTGCTGTATCATTCTATAAATCGCTAGATTGGAGATGGACCCTCAACCCTGGACTAGCTGGCCCAAGGAGACTTTCGGACTTCTGCCCATCAACATGCCACCATTTTTCTAAAGGTTAAAGAGACGTTGGAGGGATAAGGGGAAACGGAACAGGGGATGGGATCAAGAGGTATGATATGGGCTTGCGTTCTGAGTCTTACTGAAGAAAATTCATTGCTGCATAGCAGGAGACACTGACGTGCTTGGGGAGGTGGGGGGGTGGGGGGGGAGGGGAGGAGGGAAATAAACAGGCCGTAGAAATTTCTGGAAAGGCCGCTCACAATTTCTTCATCTTTCTTAATCTGGGGTTTAGAGGGCATGACTAACCGTGACCCTTCACCTTTCCAACAGGTTCCTGACGATACATAAGAAGAAACTCTGCGCTCCTCCACAGCTAAAGTGGGTGAAGAAACTGATGGTCAAAATCGACAAGAAGAGGAGACTGAAATCAACTCGGGGGAAGAAGCAACATAAGTCCCAGAATAAAAGGTAAGAGTTTTGTTTTATTCCTCAAACTGTTGGCAATTTTATTCCCCTCCCCCCTCTCCCTTTCCCATTTAATCTCCTCCCACAGCCCATGTACACTCTCCCCTATCACTGACTCTACCCACCCATTTAATCTCCCACAGCCCATGTACACTCTCCCCTATCACTGACTCTACCCACCCATTTAATCTCCTCCCACAGCCCATGCCCACTCTCCCCTATCATGGACTCTACCCACCCATTTAATCTCCTCCCACAGCCCATGCCCACTCTCCCCTATCATGGACTCTACCCACCCATTCGAACCAAACTGTGAGGGATATAGAAACATAGAAAAATATTCAGCAAGCTCACTCCCTCACCCCTCCCCCGACACCCAGCCACTTGTACGTTTTTCCAGGTGGTTTGAGAGTTGGGGTGGGAGGGGGGGTGGGGGTGGCAGGGGGGGGTGGGGGTGGTGGGGGGGCTGCTGACTGGATCACGATCAGGAGCAAGAAGTCTGAGGCCTTGCCCCCTGCGATCAGCTGCCCTTGCTGGTTGGGCGATCGGAGAGGGAGGTTGGGGGGAGTCCGTGAGCCTGATTCCGATCCCACTCGTGTCCGATTACTGTTTTGTTCGAGGGGTGCGGTTTCCGACTCTCATAACGGAGATTTAATTCTCTCTCTTTGCAGGAAGCGACAGGCCTAAGGAGAGACTTCGGCCAGGAATCCTTCCGGCTCTTTCCGTCTACATCAACAACATGTGCTTATATGAAAAAAAACTACAAAAAAAAAGTTGGCAACAGAACTTGAGGTCAAAGTGGAGGACGTATCCGTTAACAAGTGTCCGACACTGACCAACCGCCTCTCAAAGTCTCCTCTCTCTCCTGCCTATAGTTCTCGAATATGACCTGAGATTGAACGACCTCATTCCAGACCCCAATGGGTTTGGCCCACAGCAGAAAACTGCCACCAAATTAGCACTAAAATTGGCAATCATACTCAGAGAGGCCAGGGGATGCTCAGTGTTGGAAACAGAAAAAATGTCACACTAGTGCAGTAAGTGCATCCTTCTGAGATTCGATAGTGTAGAGGGAGCTTTACTCTGTATCTAACCCGTGCTGTACCTGCCCTGGGAGTGTTTGATGGGACAGTGTAGAGGGAGCTTTACTCTGTATCTAACCCGTGCTGTACCTGCCCTGGGAGTGTTTGATGGGACAGTGTAGAGGGAGCTTTACTCTGTATCTAACCCGTGCTGTACCTGTCCTGGGAGTGTTTGATGGGACAGTGTAGAGGGAGCTTTACTCTGTATCTAACCCGTGCTGTACCTGCCCTGGGAGTGTTTGATGGGACAGTGTAGAGGGAGCTTTACTCTGTATCTAACCCGTGCTGTACCTGTCCTGGGAGTGTTTGATGGGACGGTGCAGAGGGAGCTTTACTCTGTATCTAACCTGCTCCGTACCTGCCCTGGCATTTGTATCATCTCCCAGCACTCGCGGTGCATTAACTATCGGTTGACTTGGCGCTGTTCTGATACACAGTGATTGCCGGGGACTGTGGGAGGGATTCTTTCCATTCCCCGCGACTCCCGCGCACGAACACGTTCCGTACAAGGGGAATCAGCCACGCTTTTGTCTGCGAGTGTTGGCAGGGATGACGCTGCCGATGATTGTAATGGGAAACGGTTCCGTTACAGCGGCAACAGCATCCCCCACCTCAACCGGCGCCGTTTAGTGAGGCCGAGCGGTGCAAAATAATACAATCCGTAATGTGACTGCAAGAGAGAGAGAGAGACGGAGAGATTGTTCCTGGAATAATGTGAACCCCCGATTGTGAATGTTTGAATTAAGCTCTGTCCGATCTGCGGAACTGAACTGCTGACTGGTGCTTTTTCCGCGGGCAACGCATGACGCGCTGGCATTAAGTGCCCGCTGCCCGCTCTCCTAACGCAGCCGTTCACCGGTTTAAATGTACTTTAAACGCCACGGCGTCTGCTGTGAGACGCCAGGCGTGTGCGCGCGGTTAAGTGTTCCCCGCCCCCACGCACACACGGGAGCAGCAGCTGCCGGTGAATCTGTGCCTCTTTCTTATTCTGTCTTTTTGCTGTTTCGGAGCCTTGATGCGGGATCGCTGACTGTATAATGCCGCCTGCTTTTATGAATATCCCGTTCCCACCATCCCACAATAACTGACTGAACTGTAGCGTCCTTTCTAATGCCGGGCTCGCGGATCATTTTTTAAACCTTAGATTTTGTAACAGTTTTGTAATTAAAAAAAATGAATAAAGATCATTTGAAATAAAAGTCTGGTCTCCCTGAGTTCTGTTTTTTTTTCTCTCACTCTCTCCTATTTTTGTCATGATGCGGAGATGCCGGTGTTGGACTGGGGTGGACAAAAGTGAGAAGTCGCACAACACCAGGTTACAGTCCGACAGCTTTATTTGAAATCACAAGCTTTCGGAGCGGCTGCTCCTTCGTCAGGTGAAGTGAACTATACCTGACGAAGGAGCAGCGCTCCGAAAGCTTGTGATTTCAAATAAAGCTGTTGGACTGTAACCTGGAGTTGTGCGACTTCTCACTTTTGTCCTATTTTTGTAGCAGGTGGGGGATGGGGGCTGATTTCTTCCCGGGACACAGTCTCACGGATCCTGTCTGGCCACCCGAATCATGAGCATGGGAACAGGAGGAGGCCATTCAGCCCCTCGAGACTGTTCCGCCATCCAATCAGATCACGGCTGAGCCGTGCCTCAATTCCATTTACCCGCCTTTGGTTCCGTCTCCTTTACCCAACAAAAAAAAACAATCGATACAAAAGCAAAGCGCTGCGGATGCTGGAAATCTGCCTGCTCTGGCCTGCTGAGCATTTCCAGCATCTTTATTTCAGAAATCTGCCGATCTCGGTTCTTCCATCGGAACCGACGCAAAGTGTATGGGGGGTGGTTGCTCGACCGTGAGAGGCATCGCCGCGGAGTTTGACCCAGCCGTTGCCGGACACCCACCCGCCCTCTTCCAACAAATGGGAGAAGGACGCAGACCTGCGGTACTGAGGCCCGCTGCCCTTCCCCCTCCGCCCTCCGCCCAGGCTCACTCGGCATCCAGTGTCCCTCCTTCAACCACATGGGCTGGAGGGTGTGGGGGGGAGGGCGGGTGCTCATTGGTGTTTGCGGCATCTCACCGTGCACAAAATGGCCGCTGCACCTACCCCCGTAACAATGGAGGCAGCGCTTCAGACACAGTTCATCACAAAGGGCTTGGGAGCGTTTCTGCTAGAGATGCCAAGGCCTTTATATAAATGCGTGTTCGGAGTCAGAAGGTGAGGTGTTCAAGACCCACTCCAGAGATTTGAGCCCAAAATCCGGGCCGGCCCTCACAGGGCAGTACTGAGGGAGCGCCGCACTGTCGGAGGGGCAGTACTGAGGGAGCACCGCACTGTCGGGGGGCAGTACTGAGGGAACCCTGCACTGTCGGAGGGGCAGGACTGAGGGAGCGCTGCACTGTCGGAGGGGCAGTACTGAGGGAGCGCTGCACTGTCGGAGGGGCAGTACTGAGGGAGTGCCGCACTGTCAGAGGGGCAGTACTGAGGGAGCGCTGCTCTGTCGGAGGGGCCGTACTGAGGGAGTATGCACTGTCAGGAGGGGCAGTACTGAAGGAGCGCTGCACTGTCGGAGGGGCAGTACTGAGGGAGCGCTGCACTGTCGGAGGGGCCAGTACTGAGGGAGTATGCACTGTCGGAGGGGCAGTACTGAGGGAGCGCTGCACTGTCGGAGGGGAAGTACTGAGGGAGTGCTGCACTGTCGGAGGGGCAGTACTGAGGGAGCGCTGCACTGTCGGAGGGG